>JAGFPH010001664.1:191515-204608 GCA_018207615.1 Philaenus spumarius
GATTGAAATGATTTTTTTATGGAAAAACTTTAAGAAATCTCTTACAAGCAGTACATTCATTCAATGAATCATTTTCCAGAACTTTTAAACGAAGTAAGATACTACTGTGCGCCATTCTGTTTCTCTTTGAATGACATTTTCAATGGTTTATTACACGATTTACCTTTATATTTGAAATTTGTACCCTTCTTACCCCGGGCTAAGCCCCCTAAATTCATAGAGGGTCAGATATATTAAAAAAAATTGTCAGATATATCTTGTTACGCAAAGCCTGCACAAAATTTCGTTAACTTATTTTCAGCAACAAAAATAATGAGTGGGTTAAAGGGACTTTATGAACACTCTTTATAATTATATTCCATATAAGTAAGTGCTACCCATAAAACTTACCATTCTGCGATAGATTTCGATTCTATTAATACTAGAATAAACAAAGAAAACAAGTTTAATGGAAGTATCAGGCAAAAAAATGTATACATTTTTCGGTATCCAGGTCACTAATGTTATTGAATTAAAGTTTCTTACCTTATCATTTCCCGTCAAATGACCTCACTTTCGTCGGTTGTTACGCGTTTCGGGTTTGTTAACCCATCATCAGACAATACGATTAATTCCTCTTAATCAAGGTCGTTAAGTTTTTTAAAACATAAAATACACAAACACAATTCAGTTCACATGTAGAGTCCGTTTAGGTTTACACTCGTCGGCTGCTGGCCAGGAGGAACTTAAATCCTCCTTAAATCGTCCTTTGGATTCAAGTTCCTCCTAGCCAGCATCCGACGAGTGTACACCTAAACGGACACTACATGTGAACTGTATTGTGTTTGTGTTTTGTGTATTTTATGTTTTAAAAAACTTAACCACCTTGTTTAAGAGGAATTAATCGTGTTGTCTGATGATGGGTTAACAAGCCCGAAACGCGTAACAATCAACGAAAGTGAGGTCATTTGACGGGAAATGATAAGCTAAGAAACTTGAATTAAAAAAAAAATGGTTCTCTGTTGTGAGCTTGAAACAGTAAAATAGTTCCTGTGTCTTATAGTTTGATATTGTTTCAACTGAGGAACAAGACAAGTAGGCTTGTTTTACTGAACCTGTATATTGAAAGTGAGTTTATGAACAACTGAGTTTTAAAGGTGGGTAAAGAAAGAGGCGAACTAGTAACAAGCCCAAAGCATTAATCGTGTACATATAGTGCCTAGTAGCGTGAAGCGTCACTTGAGCATGCACTGTAACGTCTTACCCTCTCTTACTCGACTGAGAGTCTTCAGTACAGTCACCACCAAAAAGTGTTGATATACAATCAACACGGCTACATAGCAGACATGAATTAGGTAGGGCAGGCGGCTCTGACTGTACTCCGCCGCGAGAGGGGAAATGTGGTGGGAGCCGGCGTAGGAGACTTGAACACCCCCTCTTCGCTCTCCATCCTAATTGGCGCTATCTGTATGTTTATTAGGATGTCAAAATGTACTATATTAACAAGTTTCATCTCTCCCGCATTTTTCCAGGTACATAACTTCATTTTTTTCAACTCCCCGCTGCCTGGGGTATTATACACTGTGGCATTTATTTTCCCCTTAAACTTCTAACGGAGTCAATCGTTTGGCTGACTCATGTTAAACTAGCTAAATACATGTTAGTCCTCTCTCATTCAATACCCGACAGTACCATCACCGGGAAAATAAACACTGCACCCGCGCTACTAGAAATACTACCGCCTACGCCTGGAATAGGCTATTGTAGAGTAACGTTTCCGACTGCGCTTGTTTTTATGCCCATGAAATGAATAAGCAGTTTCCTCCAAATTTAAATTTCATCTTCTTACGTGGTAACGTTATATTACAAAATTAGTGAAACTTGTCAAGTTGGTTAAGCACACTACGGTATGCAAAAAACACCTAATCCTACACAGTTTTCATCCTAGCAGGTAAAAGGGGCAGAACACTTTCAAAATCGTAGTTTTTCATGGTTAGCCAGTAGTTTTACTAATTCCTGAATAGGTAAAGAACTGGAAATTTATTTTGATCGCCTTCCTTTAAAGGAGTAAACATATTGATCAAAATCTGTTTAATAAAACAAACAGGTTGATTTTTTTTAAATAATTGATTTTGATGAAACTGAAAATACTTTAGGTTTTGTTATAGTTCAAACTAATCTGTCATTTATCGGCAGACCCAGCCACCATCTTGAATTCCAATTCCAATAAGAGCAATGTTAATCGGGTAGCCTGATAAGATTTCTGGAGTAATAATGATCAGAAAATTATTCTGAATGTGTTTTTAAAATTGTGTTTGTTCCAAATAAGAGTAATTTCAATAATTTTTGATAATTTATGACGAAAAACTCCACGTTATTGTGGAAGCATGTACGCGCCGAATTTGTCTTCCTACTCGAGTGTTAGCCTGCACTCTGGTGGTTATCACATCAACTTGTTGCTCGCGTAGGAATACTAGAAAACTAATACATACGTTAATGTTCAATGTGTGAGAGAAAGCTGTGTTTAGTAACACATACTACCATACATTGTTACGCATGCACATTTTAGTACGTTTACAGTCAGGGTTACGTCTGAGACCCTCTATTTTACCGCCTTTATGAAGCTGCCCTATATTTGGTAGCGGAATAGTGAAAAACTAGCAAACTCAGTGCTAGTAGTGTACAGCACTGCCACTTGGAGTGCTGCGGTCAACTCAGAAATATATTTTCACTCCTGCCGACCTGTCAATGGAGGGCGGCAAAGTTTGCCTCATTTATCCCAAAAAGTAATATCAACTTATTGCGAGATAACTTGATCACTTTTAGGACCCCGTAGTACCAATAACAGCAAAATCGTTTATAAATGGAGGATACAATCTGAGCTTTAATTATGAACAGATTTTAATAAAACAATAAAACTCAATTACACTGATATTTATACTTTAATAATTTATCTTTCAATATATTTAATCAATTACTCAGTAACTCACTTTCAATACTGTATACATGTTCTCTAAAAGAAGATCACTTGTCTTATTCCCGAGTTCAAATAACAATATCATTCTGTAAGATTCAGCAAATTATTCCCCTTTCTTTTAAATAGCCATACAAACCTATTAAAAAAAAATAGTTTTACACTTTCACTAAAATTTATTTTTGTATGGTTGTATGATAAAGACCAGCGGACATAGTAAGTCGCTTTTACAATACTGTGGTTTCAAAAATATTTATTAAATTAGGGTTGTCTTTTTGCATTGAAACATAAGACAATTCTTACAATACAAAAGTCGAATGGAACAAAATTCAGTATTTTTTCTACTTGAAATAGAATTTAAATCTATCTCAGATTTTAAAATTAAAAACTTTGATCAATTCTGCCATTTCATAAATTATGAATGTTTAAAAGAATAGGGTTTTATTTTTAAAAAATCAGTACTAATAACTTTTCTGGAGAAGATCGTAGTAAATGTGTTTATATATCTAATGTACTTCTCCTCTCACGTTGGTCGGTTTTATTCCAGATAAAACTAACGTTACAATTTTTTAATGGTTGCTATTTGTACCATATTGTGCCATATCTACGAGTTTATGTTAATTACTACCACTGTCGATTAAAACTTAAGTGAATTTTAAAGTGAACAATAACACAGTTTTGCCTAAACGACTGTATTTAAAATATTTTATGATTTAAAGAAGATAAGTAGATATACGATTTAAGAAAATCAACTTTTTAAGAAGATCTTTTGTTTTGTTTAAAAAAATGTATTTCAGGAAAATGTTTAATTTGTAGGCTCTGTACATTTACCACGTTGAAAAAACCGCTAACGGAATATATACAGGTATAGTTTGTTTGTTTGTTGGCCTAAGAAGTTTCCTCTGAAGAACGATGTAAACAGAAAATGTGTAAAGATGTACATTTCCAATGACTTCTAACTTCAAAATAAGTCATGTAGCCCACATTAGTTCTATAGCACATTCAACTTCATTCTTTGAATTTACACGTTTTCTCTTGTGTTCATGCGTACAAATTAATCTGCAAGACACTTTCCTTTTCATGAGATCTTACTAGTTATTAGGGGGATTCATGCAACCTGTGCTAAGTATGTTAAACGTGTTAAGTGTGTTAAAATCGAGAAACTCGTTTGACAGAAGTGTGCTATTTAGAGTCGATAGCACACTCGACTTTAGCATGGTCTGGATTCTGCTAAACCAGTGTTAACGTCGTAAAACTCTTGGGGAAGGTAATTTGAGGATTTCAGCTCGAATCAACAACAGATTGTTTGTTATAATTGTGTTTTATCTGTTTTTTGCGATGGAAAATAATAATAATTTCGAATCTATGAAAAGAATTCGGAAGAAATCGGGGAAACGATGGAGCAAGGAAAATAAACATCTTCTCCTATCTTTAATTGCCGAGAATCCGACGAAGTTTGACATACATTTTCGTGTTCAGAAAAGTACAGAGAACATTTCTGCGTATTTGATTTTGTT
Source organism: Philaenus spumarius (assembly GCA_018207615.1). Lineage (NCBI taxonomy): Eukaryota > Metazoa > Arthropoda > Insecta > Hemiptera > Aphrophoridae > Philaenus > Philaenus spumarius. The sequence goes on from JAGFPH010001664.1 coordinate 195,986, forward strand.
TGCACAAATATATGTTTGCAAAAAGGAACCAAAAAGAGGCTTTAAATATACATTTTTGTATATTTATCTTGTTATAAATATACAAAAATGTAATATGTACGTTATTTATTAAGTAGGGAAAAATCTCTTTTAAGAACTAAAGAATATGGTAAGAAGGCGTATTCTAAACTTTAGCCAGTAAGCCTGGATCACGAAAACACAAAATATGTTTCCAAAACATGCAGAAAATGAGGCCTTTTTTTCTAAAACATAATTCACAAATTAAAATGTGCGTAGGGTATTACAGTTTCAGCGCAAATTTACTATTCGACCCTCAGCTGACCTACGGCAACAGAAATGCAAGAATAATAATACAAAAATAGCCTAAAGTTAAGGATAACCTTACTTTAGCAAATAAGAAATAAATAGAAAAACGCGATAGGGTTGGAAGTTGAGAAACTTGGAGACCATCGTCTGAAACCTGGGATTAGGAAGCTGATTCTATTTCCTCCACACTAATATCCATTGAGTTGTCAGGTAAAGAAGGTGTGAGAGTAATAATAACATCAAAGTAGCCTCTCCTCAGTTCCTTAGTAAACCTTAGCCTCCCTACTCCCTCAATCGGTTCGCCAAAACTCTCCCACAACAAATAACCATCTCTGTACAACTGAAATTCATAAAAAATATTTCGGATGCTGCTTGAATTTAACAGGAGGTTCCAAAAGTTACCGGTTTGCTCATATCCGCGATATATTCTTTTTTTGTTGAATAAATATCTCCTGTTACTTTTAAAGTATATGGTTTGAACCTGCGCCAATTGTTTGAAACACGACTAACAACTCTGGTCCTCAACTCAAACCCCAGTGAATCGTGTCATGTACAATTAAAGCCAAAGAGTAGAATAAGCATTGGCCATCTGGCCTAGAAGAAACTACTCTGTGAGGAATAGGCACTCCATTCACGTGTATGACCTCCATTGTTGTAATATGAAGCTAAATTTTATATTTAAGTGAGTAATAATAAGTTACAGTAAAGTAAAACCATGTAAAATATTACTTTGTCAAAATGTACAAAATGTAAAATTTTGTCTAAACTTACTTCAGGTACGCACAAATATATAATAATAATTATTATAATTATCCCATACATATTGATTTATTCTTAGAATTCTATGTAGAGTTCATACACTAGTACCTCACTCAAAATCATTAGTCGCTGCTTACAATCAAATACTGCTTACATTATAATGATCACTATTTTTCGCATACTTATTATAATATAACTAGGGGAGATCCCTGCGTGCTCCGCACGCCACCCCCGGTGCGACCTTCTAAAAACATATGTTATGTTTTATTTATAATAAAAGTGTAGGATTAATAATAACCTCAAAACTAAGATGGTAAATAATGTTAAATGTTCAAATCAAATTATTTCTTATATTTTATAACAGCAGTAATAATAAAGGTTAAAAGAACCAGTAAGGCTCAGGTCTACACTTAATCAAAAACCTAACAAAAAAGTTATAAATAATAACCTCAAAACTAAGATGGTAAATAATGTTAAATTTTCAAAACAAATTAGTTCGAACATTTTATAATTTGAATAAATAATTCATTTCCTCCCTTATAAAAATCAATATTTACTTCCACAAAGCAGCCGTATTAGTTAGTTTCTTATTATAAACAGCTGTTTTGTATTAAAATGTTTTTATAACCTTCTGAATACTGTAATCATCGTTATTTACATCCACGAAATCAGCTGGATTAGTTTGTTTCTTATTATAAACAGCTGTTTTGTATAGAAATGGTTTTTAAATATTTTCCATGTTAATCTTATGGGGAAAACCCGACCTTTGAGATTAGCTCACGCCATTAAGGATAAGAATTTTTGACTTCTAAAACCTTATTGCAAAACTACGAAATGAGACGAATTTTTTGAAACCTCAAACATTAAAATTGGTCCAGAAATAAGGGAGGAGTTGTGTTTACAAAAAACGGCTTCACGTATTATATATAAACATATTGTTATAATATATTAATATCGTAATAATTATAATAACGTATTATTATATACTATGTATCGTCTATTCTCTCTCCACGCGCTTACTTGTCTATATATAATATCTATCGATTATTCCCTGACTTGTGTCTACGCAAAAAGTTTGCGTGACGCGAGATTTCAGAAACATAAGGTGCCAAACGGGCCAATAGAAGTTATCACATCAAAAATTGCATCGGACAGTAAACTGTTATCCGCCTAAACGTGCCTAAAGGAGGAGGGCTACCTGAACAATTACGGTTACGAACAAAATGTCGGAGAAATTAGATTCGATGTCCTAAACCGTTATGGCGAATACACGTGACTGAAAACCCAGACACGGGTGTCATCAGTTCGAAATTTAGATTGTATTCAATTTAGTCGATAGAGCTTGGTTTGATTGTTGGGTACTCAAGGTTATGATTGGCTCCCGATGCTTGTCGGACTGAAACCGGAATTTTTGGGAAGGTAACGACCTACTCGGTCGTCCTTTAGACCTACATATGATATTAAATTTGATCGGAGTCGCTCGAGGCTTTACAACTATGTCAACCGTAGTAGTAGGCCTAATAAAATATTGTTACTCTCAAGGCCGTAGCCAGGAAAACTTTTCAGGGGGATCAGGTCAGGACCGGGGATTTGAATAAAAACCCTTTTATCACGTTCACTGCTAAGGACGCACATGTGAGCTAGACACTGTGCTATGAGAAGCGGCCGACGCACAGTGCATTGCACGCCAACCGCATATTGGGAGTATTTTCAATACACAATGCATTGCGTGCTTCGCACACCAACCCTCGTATTGCGAGAAATTTCAATGCACAGAGCATTGCCAACCAACGTATTGGGAGAATTTTCTATGAACAGAACATTGCGTGCTTCGCACGACAACCCTCGTATTGGGAGTATTTTCAATACACAATGCATTGCGTTCTTCGCACGCCAATCCCCATCTTGTTAGTATTTTCAATACACAGTGTATTTCGTGCTTCGTACGCCAACCCCCGTATTGGGAGTTTTGCAATACACAATGCATTGCGTGTTTTGTTAGAGTAAAGTATTTTTGTTAAACCTTCATAGTTTTCTTATTTAATAGATCAGATCAAGCTCACAAGAGAACAAGGCTGTACCTACTGCAACTATGTGTATTGTACGTTGTAGTTTAATCAAATAAGTCTAAGTATCAGTATGCATGCAATGCACAATGATGTAAAATATGTTGCTGGGTCCTCTGTTGTGTTATCTATTTTATAATTTAATTTGAACTTTTTAAACCTAATGTTAATTTTTACTACTAAATTTTAGGATTTCGGGGGGGGGATTTGATCCACTAAACCCCCCCACCCGGCTACGGCCTTGGTTACTATGGAGTACTGATGTTATTTTTAATCCCCCGACGATCAGTTGATTTCTTATTTTAAAGAAAATTTCCCCATACACATAAAGATTTTCTAAAAAAGTACCAATTTTGTTAAAAATGTACTACGAAATTTGGAGACGAAAGCGATAACAGTAGGCATACGAATGTTAATGTTTAGCGTTATTGTTATATAAGATTTTAAAATGTTTATATAGTGAATAAAGGCTAGCAATTTATATAAATCTGCGTACCAAATTCAGTAGTTAGAAATTAGTCCATAAATCTAGCTTGTAAGTAAAACTGCACACTACTAATATGCGGGTTGGCGTGCGAGGTACGCAATGCATTGTGTATTTAAAATACCTACTCCCAATACGGGAATTGGTGTGCGAAGCTCGCAAAGCATTGTGTATTTAAAATACCCCCAATACGGGAGTTGGTGTGCGAAGCACACAATGCATTGTGTATTTAAAATACCTACTCCCAATACGTGAATTGGTGTGCGAAGCTCGCAAAGCATTGTGTATTTAAAATACCCAATACGGAGGTCGGCGTGCGAAACACGCAATGCATTGTGTATTGAAAATAGTCCAAATACGGGAATTGGCGTGGGCAGCACGCAAAGCATTGTGTATTGAAAATACTCCCAATACGGATATAGGCATGCGAAGCTAGCAATGCATTGTGTATTGAAAATATTCCGAATAAGGGGGAAGCACGCAAAGCATTGTGTATTTAAAATACTCCCAATACGGAGGTTGGTGTGCGAAGCACGCAAATCATTGTGTATTGAAAATAGTCCCAATACGGGGGTCGGCGTGCGAAGCACGCAATGCATTGTGTATTTAAAATACTCCCAATACATTTAAAATATTCCTAATAAGGTGTCGGAGTGCGAAGCACGCAAAGCGTAACACACGCAACGTTTTTCCTACAGCTACATTTTAAATCGGTGTTTAAGTTGTTAAAAAGACCTGTTTTACGGAAGTCAGTCCCACAACAATCAACAATTTCAAAACATAAACTATAACAGCCGTTTACTCTGCATCCTAAGGCTTAGTAAACAGCTAGCGTGCGAACAAAGAGTTCTAAATTACTTGACCCATATCCATATGATATTTTATGGGGGGGGGGTAGACTGGGGTATGGAGCTTAACACGTTCACTGCTAAGGACGCACGTGTGAGCTTGACACTGAACACTATGAGAAGCGGCTGATATACAGTGCATTGCAGTCCAACCCCCCTATTGGGAGAATTTCCAATACACAATGCATTGCGTGCTTTGCACGCCAACCTCCAAATTTTGTGTATTTTCAATACACAGAGGATTGCGTGCTTCGCACGCCAACCCCCATATTGGGAAGGTTTTCAAAACACGGAGCATTGCGTGCTTCGCACGCCAACCTCCATATTGGAGGTATTTTCAATACACAGAGCATTGCGTGCTTCCCACGCCAACCTCCATATTGAGGGTATTTTCAATACACAGAGCATTGCGTGCTTCGCACGCCAACCCCCATATTGGGAGGATTTTCAATACACATTGCATTGCGTGCTTCGCACGCTAACCCCCGTATTGGGAGGGTTTTTAATACACAATTCATTGCGTGCATCGCACGCTAACCCCCATATTGGGAGTTTTTTCAATACACAGAGGATTGCAGCTCGTGCTTGAACTCTTGTAAAACATAAAATAAGTATTATGTAAAAACAAACGGCACATAACATTTAAAACTTGTTTTAGTGCTAATCTCTTTAAAAAATACCTGACTATGATTAATAATATACATATTTTCCTTTCCCTGGGAGATAGGGAGGAGCCGTGGCCCCTTCTGCCCATAGATATGGGCACTCATACTTGACGCTGAACACATGTAGTTTAGTTGCGCACTGCTGTGAGTAGCTTATTAAGTAGCTGTAGTAAAAAATATTTAAATTAAATATTACAATAATTAAAGTGAATAATATCAAATAACATGGCCGTATTAAACTCTCACACTAACGGCGTATTAGTCCGACACTATATTCAGTGTTTGCCACTGATAACATTAAATATCCAACGAATAGGCTTGGCATACAAATTATTGATTTGGTTTTATACAGCACCAATTTCGACAATTCGACAGGCATGACAATTTTGCTTAGTTGGTTTTACAGCAAATAAAAATAAGTAAATAAAAATACATTTTTATAAAAATAACTTCATAAACAAGTAATAAAATTGCACATTAGTATCCGTGTTACGTATTTCGTTTTGTCAATTGTTTTAAGATTCCCTGTTTTTGATAGTTGAAATAAATACATAAAAAAAATCGTATAGGCCCTATAGATAATAGGCTTGGAGTTTAATTTAAATGAATATTTTGTAGTTAGTTAAGGGGGTTCACTACTGAAAGTAATGAAAATCTTTGTTATTTGAAATTTTAACTTGAATTATTTTTGAAAATAAAAAATTTGAAAAAAATGAAAAACACCTGGAGATATTTCAGAACTACACCTACATAGCAAATTTCATCAAAATCGGACAGTTGGTATGGTCTCCAGCTCTGTACACATCCTAACAGACGCACGGACAGACATTAAAAAAAACTTTTTTGGGTTCAGGGAGCACCAAAACAAATAATTATTCCACTAAAAATATTTTTGGGTTCAGGGAGCACCAACACAGATAATTCCACTAAACATTTTTTTGGAGTTGAGGGAGTACCAAAACAGATAATTCCACTAAAAATTCAAATTTGAAAATTTGAACGACAACAATACTTTCTCCACGTATAGGGTGGAGAAAGTAAAATTGAAACTCAGGGCACCTTTCCAAGAAATAAAAGTGAACTTTTCAGTTACTATTACAACCTTGCCTATTTCCCCAAAATGGGAGTTTTGTTGGCAGCTCAACATTTTTAAATGTAAATACCCATTAAGTGACACCTCATTTTAAATTTATTGATTAAAGAAGAAGAACAGTGGAAACTAGAGCTTTCTATCTCAACCCAGTACAAAATGGCGGCTCATTGAAATTTGCAGAACCTGGTTCTAATACTTAGGAAATTTACTGTTAACTGAAAACAATGAATTTGTGAATCAGATAAATGAGCTGCCCCCCCAAAAATCCCATTTTGGGGAAATGGGCAAAGTTGTAATAGTGACTAAAAAGTTCACTTTTATTTCCTAGAAAGGTGTCCTGAGTTTAATTTTTCTATCTTTATCCATTTAAAATTTAACAGGGTGTATCCATACTTTTGACTCGCACTGTCGATCAAGATGTTGACACAAAATTTAAATTATATGGAGGGTGCCAGAACCAGCCTCATTGCCCCAACCATAAATAGACCAAGTATAAGATATTTGGTCTTTTTTTGACAGATATCGATTTTTTGCAGATAACAATAAAATATATATTTTCGCTAATAATCAGGTATTGAAATGAAAATTACCCTTACTACATTTTTGACATCTTAATTTTTCTAGTTAAGCTTTGGGTGTTTTTGAAAAGAATGATTAAATTAATTTCAGCTCATTTTAAAGGAAATTAGTGAAGGACATTTTCAATTTAATTAAAGTTTTTACGTTTACAATTTAAGGCTCGGCAGACTCAGCCACCATCTTGAATTTCAACTCCCATAAGAGCAATGTTAAACGGGTAATAAGATTAATGGAGTAATAATGATCAGAAAATTATTCTGAATTAGTAATTTTAAAGGTTATGACAGTCCGAATGTGCAATTTTAGTTTTAAAAATCAGTTTTTAACTAAATTTGTTCTTTGACTTAACTAAAATCAAAGTTTTCGGTGTTTTCTTATTCAATAATGCAAATATCAAAAAATGTAAAACGCTCAGCACATTCGAAGTTTAATTATCCTTCAAATAAAAGTAATATCAATAATTTTTTTTAGGTTATGTTATTGTGGATGTACGTTCCGAATTTGTGTTCATACTCGAGTGTTTAGACTGTACTCTGGTGGTTATCACATCAACTTGTAGCTCGCAGAGGAATACTACCCCCCGGAAAACTACCCCCCCAAGCAGGTTCCTACGTCATTTTGACGTCAGAGATCGGGGGGGGGCAGTTTTCCAGTCACGCACACTCAAGTTTCGATATAATCTATATATTTTAAAAAATTCCTGATTTTAGTTCACTCACTTCCTGAAGTTAATACTTAACCGATTTTGATGATTCTTTTTTTATTTAAAAGATAATTTCCAGTTCTAAGTCACTGTGAAGCTAAATATTTGATTTACACTTTTATTTTAGTTTTATTCCGAGTTTTAAAAATGCATCAGTAGCCTATGCTACAACTAGGCTAAATAGGAAATACTGTAATTTGATTTTAAACAGCTGATAAACTAATTGAGTTTCAAATAAATAAGTTGTTTACTTTAAACTTACTCAAATGTCAACAGATGATTTGATTTAGGTTATGTTATTGTTGGTGTGTTTTAGGTCTGATTTGTAATGTTTATTGTTTATTCAGTAATCAGCTGTAGTCTGTAATATTTTCATTGACAGTTTATTTCAAATTTTAAATTAATTTTTAGGTTAGGTTTTTATTAAAGTGTAGACCTGAGCCTTGCTGACTATACAACGGGTTCCAACAGGGAGTTGGGGGGTGGGGGGTTGGCGTGCGGAGCACGCAGGGGTCTCCCCTAGTTAGAATAAAAAAAAAACTAGAGGACTAACCTAAACTGTTTAGTCACAGTATGTTGCCGATAACAGTATAATTGTAGGAACCTGCTTGGGGGGGTAGTTTTCCGGGGGGTAGTATTCCGCATCCCCTCAGTGTCGACCCAAATGTAGGCACTAATGTCAGTGGCGTCCACACGACAAGCAATTTTAATGTCTAGATCAGTGTCTGACGTGTCCACACTGTAGTTCGCGACACTTTTGTCTGTACACTTTACAATTTATTCAGTCCTTTACAAAACACTATGAACAAACTTCGTGTTGCAGCAGTCGAAGTACCGTGCATTTTAATTAAAAAACGACGGCGCAAAAATAGAAAAGTTTGGTTTAAAGATGGGTGAAAAGAAGACAACAACTGGAAGCTTATATATAATACATTTTCTTTAATTTTTAATGATCGCTTTAATTTTTCTTATATTCGTTACTAGGGAAACCCCCCTGCGTGCTCCGCACGCCAACCTCGTTGGAACATTTTATACACATAATCATGTTATGTTGTCTTTATAATAAAGGTGTAGGATTAATAATAACCCCAAAGCTAAGAAGGTAAATAATGTTAAATGT
>JAGFPH010001664.1:226589-237570 GCA_018207615.1 Philaenus spumarius
AACAGCTGTAAACGAGAGATAAAACTTATATAAAAGGATTGCTAAGGCAAGTACTAAATAATAATATTGTATTAATAGCAATCGGTTATGGCTACAAGAACAATAATGGATGTATTTACAGTTTATATTTTTTAAATGTGTTGCATTTAACCTCAACCTACAACTTACTTATTCCTAATATTAACAAATTAATAACCTGCTTTGATGTTATGATAAAAATATCGTTTCCCAGAACTTTGATTGCCCGTTACTTTGAAACGAAGCAAGATACTAAGCTCTAGTTTTCGCCATCCTTTTTCTTTATTAATAAGCTTTTCAATTGTGTATTGTATGACCTACCTTCACATTTGAAATTGTTAATCCCCTATCCCTCTCAAGCCCTCAAAATTATAGAGGTTCAGATATGTCAAAAACTGTGTCCTGTTAAACAACACACGATATTACAGAGTTTTGTTAACTTAGGCCTATATTAACAAAAATAATGAAGAGGGTGAAGGGACTTTGTGAACAATCTGTTTAGGATATGTATAAAAAAAAATGAATCACATATTATACAGACAAACAAGTAATGGTAACATTTTGTTGGTTCCACTATATAACGAGGTGAATCGTGGGATTACCACTACTGTATTACTAAAATAAATCTAAATTAAGTTACATCGCATACCTACAATATATACGGGATATGTATTAGTAAATATTTTTCTATTTCAGAATATCTGTTTCGATAGTGAAAAATCAGTTCACATATGTTCAGATACTGAGCTAAAGACGAACGAACGGCCTTGAAGACGAGGGAGCAGCGTTGACGCAAGTAAATTGAACTCCAGTAACTATTAGGTTCGAACCTTCGCAACTGCATTGGGGATTCCAACTGAAACAATCTGGACGAATGTCTTTTATACTGCACAAATATGATCCAATAAACCGACACAAACACCTCCTCCATTCCTAGCCGGACGAACGCCTAAAGTAACTCTTAACTGTAAAACTAAAATCTGAAAATCAAAGCAAATACTAAAATATTAAACACATAACAGCAACAATGCGGCGCTGGAAACACTAAAAAATATTAAACTTTGTGTACTTTCAATACACAATTTTTAATATAAAAATAATACTGACCGTTCAAACCTCAGAAATTAGATTAACAAAAATGAAAATAATATGAAAAGGAAATATATAAAACCTATACAAATTATTTATACTCTTATCCCGTAAAACATAAATATACACATAGTGAAATATTATTAACAAACAAAAGTAATTAAATCGGATAAAAAGGAAAAGCAAGATAATGGTGCCTTTGAGTCATGCTTGTGCAGACCTTTTTAAAGAACCTTCTTTTCTGTAGAGCATTAAATGAATTGTACAATACAAAGTTACAAACGCAATTGGTTCAGTTGTGGTATAAATGCGACCTGTCACAGAATATTGGATAAACTGTACACAACTTTAATGTTGAAACTAAACATGATTCGTAATTTTTTCCCTCAAACTTACCATATCTAGTTGCTACCGCTGTTCATTGTATCACAAACAGAATAATTAACGAAATGGAAATTTGCTACAAGTTCATTTAGCAAACCAAACTTACCATTGCTAGTTACTACCACTGTTCATTGTATCACAAACAGAATAATTAACGAAATGGATATTTGCTGCAAGTTCATTTAGCAAACCAAACTTACCATTGCTAGTTGCTACTACCGTTCATTGTATCACAAACAGAATAATTAACGAAATAAACATTTGCTGCAAGTTCATTTAGCAAAATAAAATTACAAATGCAATTGGTTCAGTTGTGGTATAAATGCGACCTGTCACAGAATATTGGATAAACTGTACACAACTTTAACGTTGAAACTAAACATGATTCGTAATTGTTTCCCTCAAACTTACCATTGCTAGTTGCTACCACTGTTAATTGTATCACAAACAGAACAATTAACGAAATGGATATTTGCTGCAAGTTCATTTAGCAAAACAAAATTACCAATGCTGCAGAGCCTTGTGTGCAACGATACTCAATAACGACAGTTATACAATTTGTATTTTAAAAAATTAAAATCGGGAGTACTTATGCAATGACACAAAAGATAACATTAATCACGTAGGCCTATAATTTTAGTTTCCTACTGCAGTAATCGCGTAAAAAATAATTCGTTAACGTTTAAAAAGAATTTCAGAGAAATTTACGTTTTCCAACGGACATAACCCAAGCTTTGAGTTTTTACTCGCTTCTGTACCCAACCCACTGTCCACTTCGATATATGTAGCCATGTGTGTCCTCTAGAACCTGCGTTTTGACCTATCCTATATTTAATTTCCGGCTCTTTCTAGGTCGGTTCTCCCACTCTAAGAGAAAACACACGCTGCATACCTCTCTAATGGGAGGGGCACCTCCTCACTCTCCACGCGTCTTTCTCTACTACGCGTTGCGACCTTAACCTTATCCTACATTCTTAGACTGTAAAGGCGTGTCCTTCAACCAAATAACTGTCCCTCGGACTGGTCCTAAAGGGGACTTTCGCAAATTATAATTATTTGTAATATAGTTTTACACCGCATGGCGTTATTTATTTGTTTTTTACGTACAAATTGAAAATATTTAGACACAATTTGTGGCCGTAGCTTGGAAGTTGGCTTTGTGAGCAAATGCCTAAATTATGAACTTAAGGGTCTGCTGTAGTGGCGGCCATCTTGGATTTGTATCCTATAAGGGAAATGTTAAATTTCAAACCATTTATTTCGTTTATTTTTTATCATAAAATTGTTTGCAAGGTCTCATTTTAAGCATAGTCACAATACGCATATGTCTTGCAATTTACATTTTTTAAATACTTTTGATTTGTTATGTAATTGACATTTTGTAAGTACAAAGTTTGAATTTTTTTCCTAACACAATAAAAAATTAATAATGAAAAATTAATTGCAAGCCGGATCTGAAATTTTATAAAGAATATTCAGTTTTTTTTCAACACTCAATTACAAAAGATAGACTTATAAAATGGTTTGAAATGAGACAATGTCAAAGCGTTCAGCTGCAAGAAAATGCACTGTTTAGATAGGGATACAGTGAGAAGCGGTTGCGTTTCCGGTTGCTTTTATTAACATTTTGTTGAATTTTGAATGTAAATTTTACAATATGATCGCAAAGCAATATTTTATGAAATTTAATTATCTGTGTCGTTATCTTGTGCATTTGGAATGAATATGTAACTTGTTTTTAAGTCTTTTTTAATAATACAGATTTTGTCGTATACACAACCAGCCATTTACTAAAATGTGTACAAGTAATCACTTAAACATCTGCAGCTCTTAAACTTCTGTATTTTTATGTGCATACAACACATAAGCAAAATACTAATCGTGCACAAACCGTACATAGCCGCTACCAAATGATGAACACATTAGGCAAAAATTATTAAATACGTAAAAAATCTAGTTCTTTTTTTATTTTTAGATGCACAAATTTTTTAATTATAACTCGAGAACTACCAATAAAATTATTCTTTAAATTGTCAGTACCAATGTTCGCTATAATTTTTGACCAAATTCGTAAAATACGGCAAATGTTTGTCGCTTCCAGTGCGGTCAATTATTATTTAAACTTAGGAAGTATTGAATTAACATCGGAACTAGCCAATACATGTGCTTCCACATAAGGGAAATAAATCTTCTCGACAGTGAAAATTCTGAGTGAGATTTCTTCCTTTGTTTTCAGATTTCTTCTTTTTTTACAGACTACACATTTTCTGGGTAATTTCTTTCTTTTTCTACCGAATACGCATTTTTAATTGATTACTTCGTCTTTTCTGAGTAATTTCTTCCTTTTTTAACAGGCTACAAAAATTAATAGTTGTTTTTCCCTTTTCTAATGTTTCATTGTTTCGTCCTACTACGAATTTTCTAACGGATGTATTCCTTTCCAAGCAATGGGAAAGGGTATTATATTTTGGGGGCTTAAGAGGGGATACCCAGTCCGCCATGTTGAATCTGATTCCCATAAGAGCAATGTTACAGAATAAGTAATTTTTGTCCGTTACTTCGTGGAATAAATTTTAAAAATTCAGTTTCATACGTACTGTCATATGCGGATGTTGATTGCTGAATACATTTTCAGAAACCGTTTTATTCTTTTCATAAACGTATGATATAAATAGTAGCAAATAGTAAACTTTATTAATTTTTTACTCGTTTCAAAAAGAGATATTGCAAAAAAATTAGCAATCAACACCCACAATCTATTTTACATTAAGAAAAAAATACAGCTTTCGTTTTTTGGCGAAAATAACCAAAAATATGCTTAAAAGTGAAGGTATGGTTAGGTTATTTTAACATTGAAATTGGTTGCCAACTTCGCCGTTTTGAATTTATGGAGCCGAGCCTTAAGTTTGGTTGGTTGTCTACAGTTCCGTATTTAAGTTTTCTTATCTAACACTTTAGCCATGTAAGCATATTATAGCTTGTCATGCTGATGTTTTTGCATACAGATTTGCATACATTTTCCTTAAATACCAAGAAATGTAGTTTTTAATCTTTTGATGCTTAACACGTTCACTGCTACGCAAATTTCATATTTTCTATGCTAGGAGCTGATCGTTTATTTTTTATATTTATAGCCTATAAGTAGAAATTACTTTTTTTTTACTTTTGAAACTTTCTACGTAATAATCACAAATATTTTAAAGCAGATGCACATGTGCGTCCATAGCACAGAGGCCTAAAATTGGCGTGCAAAGCACGCAATGCTGTGTATTGAAAATTCTCCTAATACTGGGATTGGCGTACGAAGCACGCATTGCACTGTATATTGAAAATATTTCCAATACTGGGGTTGGCGTGCTAAGCACGCAATGCATTGTGTATTGAAAATACTCAAACATGGGGGTTGGCGTGCGAAGCACGCATTGCACTGTGTATAGAAAATTCTCCCAACACAGGGGTTGGCGTGCGAAGCACGCAATGCATTGTGTATTGATAGTTCTCGCAATTCGGGGGTTGGCGTATATAAAAGCTGACGCAGTTTTAATTTAATATATTTATAAAATACATATATATATGACTTAAATCGTTTTCCTTTTTTGAGTACAACGATACAATGCTTTGTTACAGACATTACATAATGGTTGGTCCTTTACTTTGTTATATTTCTATTTTATAGACTTGTATTCGTTTTGATTCTCGAACGTAATTAAATTCACAAACTTTCTATCTCTGTTCAGCCGTATTTTAAGCAGACAAAACTGAACATAACCCAATGCCTCTCAAAAGAAATACCTAATACGTAAATAACTGTTTGTTTGTAATCGGATAAGTAGTGGCGTCCTGTTCTCTGTATATTATACTAGCTGAACCGGCAATGTTTCGCTATTGCATAATTAATTTGGTGAAATAAATGCGACAAATGATGGTAATTTTGTTTGTAATAGATAGATGCCCGATTTGGATTTGCATGGATCGATAGAGAAATCAAAGTTAAATGTATATTAACCAAAAAATATATCAATAAATATGTTATACGAAGTATTTTTATGGGGATTTTTAGTAACTTTGACCCCAAACCCCCTAAAATTTCGAAATTTTTGAAAACCTTTCTTAGTTAGCATCTATGGCCCTAGATGAAGCTACATACCAAATTTCATTCCAATCCGTTCAGTAGTTTCAGATAAATCGTGATTTAGTTACTTTGATCCACCCAAACCCACCCTAAAATTTAGAATTTTTTGAAACCCTTTCTTAACGAGCACCTATGGTCCTAGAGGAAGCTACATACCAAATTTCATTCCAATCCGTTTGGTAGTTTTGGAGAGATCGTGATTTATTAACTTTGTCCCCCCCCCCAAACCCCATTAAAATTTCGAATTTTTTTGAAAACCTTTCTTAGTTAGCACCTATGGCCCAAGAGGAAGCTACATACCAAATTTCGTTCCAATCCGTTTGGTAGTTTTAAAGAAATCATGATTTAGTAACTTTGACCCCTCCCCCTAAGATTACGAATTTTTTGAAACCTTTTCTAATTGAGCACCTATGGCCCTAGAGGAAGCTACATACCAAATTTCGTTCCAATCCGTTCGGTAGTTTTTGAGAAATCTTGATTTAGTAACTTTGACCCCACCAAACTCCCCTAAAATTTAGATTTTTTTTTTGAAAACCTTTCTTAGTTCACACCTTTGGCCCTAGAAGAAGCTACTTACCAAATTTCGTTCCAATCCGTTTCGTAGTTTTGGATAAATCTTGATTTAGTAACTTTGACCCCCCAAACCTCCCTAACATTTCGAATTTTTTAAAACCCTTTTTTAGTGGGCACCTAAGGCCCTAGAGGAAGCTACGTACCAAATTTCGTTCCAATCCGTTCAGTAGTTTTTGACATTTCGTGATGAGTCAGTGAGTGAGTGGTATTTGTCTTTTATATAATATATAGATAGATTTCATACAGAAATTATGTTTAACGAAAACTCTGTATTTGATTCCAGGACGTGGCGGACATCTCCTGAGGAGGTTAGCATTGCCGCTACTCCTGGCTCTGAAGATGAAGACGGCCCTCGTAATACCCTTGATCTTTGGAATCGTTACTCTAGTAGCGTTCAAAGGACTATGGGCCGGACTCACTGCTCTGGGAATCTCGGCCGCCTTGGGATTCAAAGCTCTTCTCAGCGGTACAAACAAAGTCCTCTACGAAGTCCGTCCTCCGCCTCCCCACTTTCACCATAATCCCGTGGAGTACTCGGAATACTGGAACAGAAGAAGGAGCGAACCATCGTCCGGATGGAGATAAAAAGCGTACCGTATAGCGTAGTGGCTGTTATATAAATGTATCTAAGTTATAAATAGTCTGTTATTATAAGTATATAGTGTGTTACAAATAATTACTCTAATCTTGTAAAATTGATATCTTGATCAGCTGATCTGATTAATTAAAACAGTTTTGGGAAAAATGTACATTTCCTAGTCTTTTACAGTTTACTTGCCTAGAACCACTTACAAAGTTTTTAGGTGGGAGGCAGCGTGGCGGTGTAGTCCAGTGGTCCAGTCGACTACAGTTGCGCTGTCCGAGCACAGCTACTGGCGTTTGGATTAAGTGAGACATGCCTTCATCTGTCTAACTGGCATTAAGTAAATACTTTAACACATTCACTGAGGTCGGTATGAAATCGTACCAGGCGCGCTCCACTCCTCATACGAAATCATACCGCTTTGTATTGCAATACACAATACATTGCGTGCTTCGCACGATAACCTCCATATTGGGAGATTTTTCAATACAGAATGCATTGCGTACTTCGCACGCCAACACCCGTATTGGGCGAATTTTCAATACGCAATGCATTGCGTGCTTCGCACGCCAACCCCCGTGTTGGCAGAATTTTCAATAAGCAATGAATTGCGTGCTTCGCACGCCAACCCCCGTGTTGAGAGTATTTTCAATATAGAATGCAGAAGCGGCCGACGCACAGTGCTTCGCACGCCGTATTGGGGAATTTTCAATACACAAGGCATTGCGTGCTTCGCACGCCAAAGCCCGTGTTGGGAGTATTTTCAATATGCAATGCAGAAGCCGCCGACGCACAGTGCTTCGCACGACGTATAGGAGGAATTTTCAATACACAATGCATTGCGTGCTTCGCACGCCAACCACCGTGTTGGGAGTATTTTCAATACACAGTGCAATGCGTGCTTCGCACGATAACCTCCGGTTTGGAAGTATTTTCAATACACAATGCATTGCGTGTTTCGCACGTCAACCCCTGTATTTGAGTATTTTCAATATACAATGCATTGCTTGTTTCGCACGCCATTCCCCGAATTGGAAGTATTGTAAAAACACAGTGCAATGCGTGCTTCGCACGCCAACCGCCGTGTTTGAGTATACATTCAATATACAATGTACAATGTATTGGGGGAATTTTCAATATAAAATGCATTGCGTGCTTCGCACGTCAATTTTAGGCCTCTGTGCTATGGACGCACATGTGCGTCCGCTTTAAAATATTAGTGATTATTACGTAGAAAGTTTCAAAAGTAAAAAATAAAGTAATTTCTACTCATAGGCTATAAATATAAAAAATAAAAGATCAGCTCCTAGCATAGGAAATACGAAATTTGCATAGCAGTGAACGTGTAAGCATCAAAAGATTAAAAATTACATTTCTTGGTATTTAAGGAAAATGTTCTTCGCAAAATCTGTAAGCAGGTGTTTACATCAGCATGGCAAGCTATAACATGCTTACACGGCTTAAATGTTAAAACAAAAACATTTATTATGAGGCTCTACATCCCTCGCTATCAACATTTTATTTTAATTAAATCTGAATCTGTAATGGAGCCATCTTTTGGTGCCCAACTGAAATGTTTTCTTCTCTGGGGGGGGGGGGGATAAACATAATGAACACCTGCATTTACCTCGTACTGTTATGGAGCAAATTAAACCTATTTTTAAAGATTTAGCTCACCCTGACTTGCTAAAAAGATGTCTTCATTTAGGCACCCAGAACGCTTGTGAATCTTTGAACAGCGTCATTTGGTCTAGGCTACCTAAAACCACCTTCATTCTCAAAAATACGTTAGAATCTGGTATTTTTGAGACAATAGCTACATACAATGAGGGAAACATTGTTAAATGTCAAATTTTGAGCAAATTAGGCATCAATCCTGGAAAGCAGTGAGTAGATAGAATAAAAAGTGTCTATAAGCTACAAATCACGAAGGCAGATAGGGCCGTCGAAGAATTTGAAAAAAAAATGGAGACAGAAGAGAACATTACTAAAAAGGAAGCTGGAAGATGAGATTGAAGAGCACTAAGACCCAGAGAACTCTGCTTATGGAGGTGGAATGTATTAAAGGTTAATTATAGTCATTTTAGTTCATAGTTATAGTCATTTTCAACTTTGTCGCTCGTTTTCCGAAAGTTGCGATTTTTCCCACTTAAAGTACTTTATCTTGGGAACCATTAGAGATATATTCTAGATTTTTTTTTTTAATTTTTCATCTATCGTAGGAGCACATTTTAAGCACAGGAAATATTCCTACATAGCCTACTTTGGGCGTTATACGTGTTTAAATGTGATTGTACATGGAAAAAAACTAACATTAAAAAAAATCATTAATAAAAAACAAGAAAGATTTTTAAATTCCCTGTTCTTAAAATGTGGTCCTAAAACAGATCAAATTTTAAAAAATCAATATGATATCTCTACTGGTTCTCAAGAAAAAGGAGCTTAAATATGTAGAAATTAACATGGGGTTTATAGGACGGTCCGACTCCCCTTAAGTTACAATTCAAGGTAACCTATTTTCTAAATTTGTTTTAAATAACTCTTACCTTTTTCCGTTATCTCCACCTCTCCCTCTCCCCAAACCTTGGGTATTTTCTATTATACGACCGCATGGCTCAAACTATTTTCTATGATAACAGAATGATAATAAAGTAGGTTTTCTCACCTCAATTGATGAAATAATCTATAAAATAAATGGTTTTATTGTTTTTCACAAAATACACAAATACACAAAATAGAAAACACGCCACGCCAACCCCTACGGTAGAATCCACCACATGGCTTTGAACCCGGTACTTCTATGGCATTTTACGTTTTGATCGATTTTGGGGGAACCAAGCGAGCTATAGCGTCGCGTAAAAAAACAAAATGTGCCGAATAACAACTTACATTCATGTTTGTAGAAAAAATTCAAAAACAAATTCATTCTCGTAGGAAAAATCTCAAACAATTGTTACTTCCGGTCAAAAAACGTGCTTCCGATTGTTGGATTTTTTTGGCTGACGAACTAGTCCGAGCGACGTAGGAAACCAACATGTGTACCAAATTTGAACCAAATCGGACTTAAAATGCGGCCGCTAGAGTGCGAACACATATATACATATATATAAATGATTTTTAATGACACCCCAAAACGTGTTCTAAGGACCATGATCTGTGCTCATTTACCACTCCTGACCCTGGGTCTTACCATAAGGGCCACTGCAATAGCTCATTTTTCCTATGGAAATTCGCTAATAACCCTTAATATGGTTAGCACTTGTATCGCTCTCCACTTCATCTTTTTAAGCTAACACTTGGCAGTAGCAGCTTGGTTCGTTTACCTCGATCAGATGTCAGGTAAAATCCACGTACGAGAAAGTAGGTCAATGTTAACCCTATTAACAGTTGTTTCAATCCGAATTAAGTTGACACTCTTTACACATTTGAAATATTCAAGAAGAAGATTACGTGAGAAGGCGTTTTCTAATCTGTTGATCACGATAATGCAATTTATCCTTGCCGAGACATCGTACGAAACAACAGCGGCTTAATCACATACATTAAATATATTAACACCACTTTGTGGAAATGAGCTGGATGAAAACAATTAATAATTCTAGCCGTGTAACTATATAATGAAATGTTCTTAAGGGCAAACCACTGTTATTATTATTAATACTATACATGGGCGCCCATATGATATTTTCTAGGGGGGGCTAGACCGAGGTATGGAGTACTTAACACGTTCACTGCTAAGGACGCACATGTTTGGAGTATTTTCAATACACAATGCATTGCGTGTTTCACACGCCAACCCCCATATTGGGATTATTTTCAATACACAATGCATTGCGTGCTTCGCCCGCCAACCCCCGTATTGGGATTATTTTCAATACACAATGCATTGCGTGCTTCACACGCCAACCCCCATATTGGGATTATTTTCAATACACAATGCATTGCGTGCTTCGCCCGCCAACCCCCGTATTGGGATTATTTTCAATGCACAATGCATTGCGTGCTTCGCACGCCAACCCCCGTATTGGGATTATTTTCAATACACAATGCATTGCGTGCTTCGCACGCCAACACCCATATTCTTATTATTTTCAATACACAATGCATTGCGTGCTTCGCCCGCCAACCCCCGTATTGGGATTATTTTCAATACACAATGCATTGCGTGCTTCGCACGCCAACCCCCGTATTGGGATTATTTT
>JAGFPH010001665.1:0-38864 GCA_018207615.1 Philaenus spumarius
GTTTGCTCTAGTACGCACTGCTCGGATGGCCTGTTAGATGCGGTGTATGTTTTTAAATGAAATACCTTTTAAATAGTCACCATTGTTTTTGTCTTCCACGACTACTAAAAGTAAGAACCTAAACTCTGGCATTCTAATTACCAAAAAACGGACATTACCCTCTACTTATATTTTATTTTCTAAACCCTGAACATCACAAAACTTTGACTTTGATGATAAAATTCCAAAATTGTGCTAATGACTTTAATTGCAATGTATATACCGTAATGAAGCTTACATTAATCTATCTGACTCTAGTGGAGTTATCAATATGAAATATGGAGTTGTTATGAAACCACGTATCCTTAATTTGTGTAATAAGTTTATAAGTAACATAACTGAGTGATTCCTTAGCCAGATGTACTGTGTTCACCATCAAAATATGTTAAACTTATAATTTAAATGCTATAGGGCTGCTCTGATTATTTCATTTGAAGTATATTATGAGTTTTATAAATGATTTTAAGAAAAGTCACCAACAAAGTGCGGATTTTGAGGGGGAGTATTTAAGATATCTACAGAGCGCGCCTAATTAAGCTAAAGGTATAATTGCATTGACATTTATTACCTGGCTATATTAACTGTGTAAATTAAAATATTAGGGGTTTAAGAAAACAAATGGATATAATGTGTTGATATTATTATATTTTAAAAGGTTTATTCTTTGCAAAATATGGAAAATAGGAGTTCTAATTATGGCGAGACTACTTGATTATTTCAAAATGACTATTTTAGATGTATAATAATTAGACAATAATTTTTCTGTTATAAAATAGATATGCAAGTGTACTATAATATTATTTTGATTTTTAATATGGTTTATACCATACACATTTAAATAATGAATTAAAAGTTTTAAGATTTTAAATAGTCCATGAGTACCAAACATTTAAGTGAAAATACTATAACTGGGAACTTTACGTATAGGCAGTAAACTAATCGGTTTATTATTACATTTTGTTGTTGGTTGTTGTTACAACATTTGCAATCATTTTTGTATAGGAAGTAATACGTGACATTTTGAGAGTATAAATAAACTCTCGTTGTCTAGTGAAGAACTAACACATGTATAAACTAAATAGAAAAAATGAAACTAGACCTATGTTGACTTACCTAAAAAAAAATAAGATTCATTCTTTGTACGCCGTTGAATTGTGACAGTGGTTTCTCTCATTCTTTTATACTTAGGTTTTGTTTTCCAGACGTCTCAGTTCTAGTATTCTAGTTCTGGGTTCCTCTTTATTTTTTTTTAACCAGAACTAACATGGCAAATATTTCAACAAAAATGTTTTAAAGTATGGTCCATCGTTATAGAAACTAATTTTAATACCAGAATCGGTTTAGCTTGGTTTCTGCTAAAACTTCAATATTTTGCAACTCAAATTAATCTAAGAGAAATATTTGTTTTCAAATTCCAATGGCCCAAAAAGTATATTATGGACGTGGCTATAATTTTTAAAGAAATATTTACTGCAGTTGAGAGTTACCCAATTATTATAAATATCTTTTAAAAGTACATTTTAAGAGTTTTGATTTTATGGTTTTGTTTTAAGTTGGCGGCCGTAATCGGTTTTCATAATTGATTTTTGTATTTTTATGTTTTACTCAGAATTAACAATTTTACCAAACTTTGCTTATGATATATGGAGTTCTATCAAAATTTAATTCGAGTACTTAACTTCAAGTTTCCAACAGTAATAATATAGAATTTTTGATAAATATAAATGGCAATATGTTAAATTATTACCTAACAATCAGATCTAGTGTAAATACTACTTATTTCTACTTAAATACCAAATAATGATTTTTAAACATATACATACTTTGCCTTTAAAGTTTGGTTATATCTCCAAATATTTAAAATGTATGGTCAAAAATCTTAAATAGTTAAAAAAAAACTATTTGACTATATAAAAGACATAGAAGAGCACATTGACGATGTTAAGTGTTGTTACAATAATCATCTGTTACTTATATTGTTTCAATTAATAATTGATTGAGTAGTCTGTAGGTTAGATTTATATTAAAGAAAACCTAAATTATGCTGGTTATTTTTAACAGTTCTTATAATTCTTGTTATATATCATTTACTTAATAATTTGATTTAAACAATTAATCCCATTTATTATCATTAATTAGGGTACTTACAAGTTTAATGCAAAAGTTTATAAAATACTTGTGCAGAGGTTATAAGAGTATATGCATGCGAAGCTCACTGATGTTTCTCCTAGTTTATTGTAATGACTGCCAAAAGCTTTCTGACCAGAATTAAAGTATGTTTACTCTGTAGTAAAATGCAAGTTTTTAATGACATATAGCTTGATATATAAATAATACATTTCTTGTAAAAACTACCTAAATATTACTAATTTTATAAGTAATACTGTATGCTCAAAAATTAAACATACTATGTCACTACATTGAAAGAGGACTGAACCTATTTAATAACAAACCGTATAGACAGCGCTACACAAAATACAATAATAATGATTCAAACCCTTTTACTTTCTCACTATACTATAGTACAGAGAAAGAATAGTGATCGCAAAAAAAATCGATGTTGAGATTTTTGTGGAAATATCCGTTTTGGGACCCCCTAAGTCCAAAAAATTCAAACTATTCAAAACTATTCAATCGATTTCAAACAAATTTGCACCAGACATGTCAAGTAGGCCAGTATGGATGCAAGAAAAACGGGTTTGAAAATTTTTAAAAAAACAACCCCCTTTTTGGCAAAAAAACCCCCAAAAAATCAGTTATTTTTTTATTAAAAAAACGGCTCTAACAATTTTGATAAAATTTGGCTTATTTGTAGCCTTTAATGCAAAAAACAGCATTTTTCTAAGAATTTTCGTTTAGCTAATAATAATAACTGATTTTTTAGGGTTTTTTGGCCATAAAGGGGGTTGTTTTTTTTAATTTTTTTAGTGCATCTATACAGGCCTAATTGACGTGTTTGTTTCAAATTTGTTCGAAATTGATGGAATAGTTATCTCTCTAGATAATAATAATAATAATAATATTTATTAGTTAATCTCCTACTTTAATAAATCACCTCTCCTGCCCCACATACAATTATGAAGTCACAGTGAATCTGTTTAATAATTTAAATATGTTTGTAAGAGAGTATGTGCCAGTTCCTGGTACCGTTTATTGATTTTAAAGGTGTCCATAAGAAAACAGTTAAATACTTTTCACCAACACTACATGTTTGAAAGCTATTGAAGTTTCGACGCTGATCTATATGTTGAGACGAGATAGTATCAATGCTTTAAGTGCAGTATACTCTTATAATTACAGGGTGTTCGAAAAGTCTGAGAATGGCTTAATATTTGGTATGTAAGGAAAATTGGAAGGTAGGTATGATTAAGGCTCTTCTTTACCTTGAAGAAAACTCCCGAGTGTACAGTATGATTTCAATGCAAAAGGCCTGACTCAAGCCGCAAAATCGTTGAAACATGCATTTGTAATACCGTGTTTCGGATTCTATTTATAAATTAATAATCTGGGAAACTACTTTAAGTTATAAAGAAGGCTTTATATTTTTTACGTGTTACCTTAAAATATGAAAATTATTGCTTAAAACTCCCAAAAAATGCGTTAAAAATAATCGATTTTTACTCATTTAAACTGTTGATTAAAAAGAGTGGCCGACGATTTATTTCAATTACGAGGTATAAGACAAAAGCACAAAGCCTGTAAGAACAATTTAAGATGTTTCACAACTTTTTAGGTTGAAAAACGGCGTCCGAAACACGGTAATACGAAGTGCATATTTTTGCTGTTTTACGCAAGGTATAGAAGACCCGAACCTACTCTATGTAAAAATACTATTTTATTAATATGTAAAAAAAAATAATTCTCCCATCTTGAATCTGCCTTTTTGAATGTAACTTTTTTATAAATAATAAAGTGGTCATCTGATACATAATTTCAATGTAAAAATTTAAGAGAAAATCAATGTTAAAAACCGCACATCCATATCTTAAACCGTTGTGAATATAATTGCAATATACATAGAGTAGGTCCTCAATCACACCTACAGCAGCTTAAAATTTTCCTTATATACCAAATATTAAGCAGTTCTCAGACTTTTCCCCCTCCACGTATTTTCGTATTTAACATAAAAAATGTAATTGTATATTTCTAAATTTAGTGATCACTTTTAAATGATTTGTACGAAATTTATCTATTGATCAATCCACACCTAAATGAAACAATCAAACGAAATCTCGCACCATCAGCGAGAACATATAGGCCTACATTTGAAAATTTTAAACAATTGAATTAAATTCCTTATCCTAAAATAAATAATTTTGTCAGTAATTTTAATCTACAAAATAGTTATAATTGAATACTTGTAGGCCACAGTGCAAGCCTTAAGTGTTTACGACCCTTACCACCCCTTGGATGTTTACCAAGATACCTCACCAGTACCTGACCTAACACCGCCTCTTTGAGCGGGCATTTCCTTGTTTTATTAGGGCTAATAAATATGACTACCCATTGTGCGGCAAAGGTAACAATAGGTATGCTATAAATTAATATTTGATAGTTTTAATGCAATCTACTTTAGTTTTTAAGAATTTAATACTATAGCATTCAGAAAGATGTGGTTGTTTTTCCACGAATAAAATCTTTAATATTGTTATGGAGTCAACTCTACTATCCTTGAGACAGGCACACTCAACCAGTTTTAATTTGCTATGTTTTGAAATAGGATAGTATGCAAACATTGTAAAAGTGAATAATAAGTCTGACACAAATATTTTAACTGTCCTGTTTTCTATAGTACTGAAATTACATCTTCACAAAAAGGATTTTCTATTAAATTGATAAATATAAAATTAATTATCTTTAAAAAAATAATTGTACTTACAGGATTAAAAATATTCATGTAGAAATAATGAATAAAAATCCGGTCATGGCTATCACATATAGTATAAAGGAGACAATACTAAAACATATACTTTTCTGTGTTAAGTAGATTAGTTATTCTGATAGCACTCCCATAAGACTTTTGTGTATAACTCTTGCAAAAAAAGTTATTTTTTTAGAATGTGTGTTTAAAAAAATATATATTTCTTGTTGGTAAAGAACAAAAGGTCTTTAGTTTGTGCTAGCATAATACAAATTGAGTAGCAGCATAGTGCATAAGTAAATCGAGTGTCAGTTATCAGTACACATAGGTTAAAACATAATCAACTCTGACGTTGGTTCTAACTGTAGAAGCTGGACCAGAGAGTTAAAACTCACATTTAAACATTCTATAGGAAGTAATTCTTGCGATAAAGTAATCGTTTTTACCACAAGATATTTAATATTTTCTTCCGTTTTAAATAAATTGTAAAATAGCTAATCATTAATCCTGCGGTATTAAAAAAGTGCCTACAAAAATTACAATTTATTGTTTCAACAGTTGCCGAAATGTAGTAACAAGTTTTCTTATTTTCTACGATTTAAAATAAATAACCAAAACATTTATTACAGTTATTTCTAACGACACAAAATAAAAACATTCCTATCAAATTTTCCGTTTCTAGTTGTTGCCGTTACTAAGTATGATGACGAGTTTTTCAGAAGAGTTTTCATATGTTCTGCAGTTTAAGAATAGTTATCAAAATTTGTAATTAGTGTAATGTGTTACGGTATAAAAAGAAACATTTCTAGCAAATTGTAAGTTTTCAACTTCAGCCATCAATGAAATATAGTCAAACATTTTCCGAAAGGATTTAAATATTTTCTTCCGTTTTAAAAATTATAAATTAAAAATAGGTATCCTTCGTTATCTCCAAAGGCGCAGAAAAAAACATTTCTACAAATATTTTGCATCCTTAGTTTTAGCCACTATGCAGATATCGTAACGAGTTTTCCAAAACTGTTTCTTATTTTCTTAGGTTTTTAAATAAAAAACTAAACAATGTTTTCCTGGTTTATGGCAAAGTCAAAACACTCCGACCATAATTTACAGCTTCTATTTTCTATCAAGCTGAACTATAGTAAAGAGTTTTCCAAAAGAGTTAAGAGACGTTGTTGAATGATAACTTGGAATTTAATTCTGCGATACCTTTAACATTACAATATAAAAAAAAACATAAATTTAATTTTTCTTTTATTGTTTTAGTTTTAGTAATAGCCGGGATAGGGTTTCCGGAAAATAATGCTGTTTTAAATTAATTAAATAAAACTTCAATTCTCCACTATCTCATATGAAACAAAGAACATTCTTAACAAACTTCCCGTTTCTAGTTTCAGCTATTATTAAGATAACACGTTTTCCGGAAGAGTTTTATTTACTCTGTGTTATATTTACTAGTAGTACATGTAGAAAATTGCAACATAAAGTGCTAAAAAGTTATTATTAATATATTATTCACACAACAATTTATGATAACATGCACAATGCATAAAAAAAACAACAAAGGAAAACTATTATCCAGGTGTCCCATAAGTAAAGTGTCAAACTTCGAGGAATAATTCTATGGGTCAAAATAAGGAAAAAAGTTCATATAAACACTAGCTCGAAAAAGCTTCGTTTTCTAGATATTTGAAATTTCGTTTTTTATACAAAATCATTCTTATCTAGAGAAAGGACGGTTTGACTGATTGAGTTCAAACTTAGCATAAAGTTTAACCTAACAATTATGTATCTCAAGAAAAATAAACGATTAAATCCAATAATGAGTTTCAAAATGGCACCTGTTTGGAAATTTCAAACCTAAATTACTAAAAAACCGCAAATTTTAACCAACAAAATTTCAAGATTTTTTTTTAGCCCTCAATTATTTACACATAACTGAACTATTATCCTTCATCCGATTGTTTTGACAGTTACACCATCCGATAGAAAATCAAAAGGGCTACAAACAAGTTTCCTTGAAATATTTTGTTAAAATATACGGTTTTTGAGTAATTTAGGTTTAAAATTTTCAAACAGCCGCCATTTTGAAAATAATGATTGGATTTAATCGCTTATATTTCTTGAGCTACATAATTGTTTGTTTAAACTGCATGCCAAGTTTGAACTCAATCAGTCAAACCGTTCTCTAGATAATAATTATTTTGTACAAAAAACAAAATGGCGGATATCTAGAAAGCGAAGCGTTTTCGGGTTTGTGTTTATACAAACTTTTTTCCTTATTTTGACCTACAGAACCATTTCCCGAAGTTTGTTACTTTACTTATGGGACACGCTTTATACAAACACAAACTTATTTTTAACAGTTTTTTGTTGATCAATAAGCTAGATCAACAAAAACGAACTTCGATCAACAAAGAAAGTAATTTTGGGATCAACAATGTGCTGTTAAAATTAAGTCAATTTTTTTGTATATATAACTATACATGATACTTTTCATATGCGGTTTTTCATTCTGAATTGAATGGTGTCAAAATTAGATTTCTACTATAATTAGAACTTAAGTTAAAAGCGTTTCAAAATGATCAACAATTAATGTTAACTGACACAAGATCAACAAATAGTGCTACGAGACAAATATATATATATATATATATATATATATATATATATATATATATATATATATATATGTATGTATATATGTGTTGTCACACTAGTGGCCGCATTTTAAATTTGGTACAAATTTATGTCGCTCGGACGAGTCCGTTAGCCAAAAAAAATCCAAATTTGATCGGAAATAACTTTTTTTTAAAGTTTTTCCTACAAGAAAGACATCTTTTTAGAGTTTTTCTAAGCATATAAATGTAGGATGTTGTTCTGCACATTTTTTTGACGCGACCTCATAGCTTGCTTGGTCCAAACAAAATCGATCAAAACGTAAAATACCATAGAAGTACCCGGTTAAAAGCCATGTGGTGGATTTTACTGCGGGATTGGCGTGCGAATCACGCAATTCATTGTGTATTGAAGATACTCCCAATATGCGGAATGGCGTGAGCAGCAAGCAATGCATTGTTTTTTTAAATACTCCCAATATGTGGAATGGAGTGCGCAGCACGCAATGCACCGTGTATTGAAAAAACTCCCAATATGCGGAAGGGCGTGCGAAGTATTTTTCAGCTATTAAGCACCGTCGTGAATAGACCTATTTCCCAAATTGTTGGTTGAAACCCTAAAACATAGGCCTATAAACACAATTTTGGAAATTTGCTCAACTCACCAAATCATATCTCTTTCTTGGAAAAACCATAGTAGTAAAATGACATATACAGAAAACGTGCTGTCAAGTGTGGTTATTTTAGAACAGCTGTTTTCAACAATATAAATTATGTGTGACTAGTGTTGATTTTGAAGAAAACAATGCCACAACTAATCGCACAACTAATTGCAGTTCATTCTAAAGGAAGTAACTAAAACAAAAATTCCGTACTTTTTATGTATGGGTTTTCCCACTAATAGGGACTACCACCAGGAAAAAAAATCAATTATAATATAATTAATTGTATTTGAAAATTTTCTTTGAAATGTTTTGAGTTATGCAGAGATGAAGAAACAAATTCTAAATGTGTGAATTTCATAAATACAAATAACAATATTATGAACACCAATAATTGGGACTGATTTTAGTTAAATTTCACGATTGTAATATGAATTCTATGATAAGGAAATCAACATTTTGAAACCTAATATATTAAATTACATTTACACTTTCTATCAGTAATATTTTGTGAGCAAACTTAAAATAATTTCAAAACTGTTTTTGATAATAATTATAACTATTGTAAATGTAAGAGATAATTTTCTACAGGAAATTCTTTATCTAAATAACAATTCAAATTTAAACATTCACGTGTTCTTTAACTTCATGTTTCATTTATTTTGCCTTTACGATCATCGTTTTGCATCTACCGCTTATGTTTTATTCAATTTGTGTTCATCTTACTTTTTTGATCGTTTCGTTGTTTTTTATTCTTGATTCGCAGTTTATACATGCAAAGTTTCTTCAGCATCACTTAGTAAAGGGCCTATAATCATAGACATTACTCCAACAAAAACGGCTTTTATGTAAAGAAAATGTTTATGTATTGCTCCATTTAGAAGAAGATAAAAAATACTTCAAATTAATTTGCTATTGAACTTAAAGTCAGAATATCAATTAAGTAGTAAACTAGTGTGTATAATACCTAAAAATTAAATTTTAAAACTAAATCTTATTTTTTATGGTATCCTTATTGCAGTAGTTTTCATAAAAAAACTATTTCTTACATAATACAAAAATGTGTTTTGTTCTCTCTTCATGAGCGTAAAGTGAACAAAGTAATTTATTCTTTAGTCATCAATAGATAATATAAAATTATCAAAGATCTATTTTTCACTGCCAGTATTTATTTCTGTAAGTATTGGAGACTTTAGGACTATAGTATATTGAATTGGCTTTAATACAACTCGACTTTCCATCTACAAGTGTGATTCACAAGATTTTCCTGATAGTATTATATTATAAACGTTTCGTAAGACAAAAATCAGTATTGTTTAATAATAACTAACATACAAGTAATATTTTATTTTACTATAAACAAAATGTCAGTGTAATAAAATTTAATAAATTAATCTTAAAATAAAATACAAACGCTCTCTTCTCAAAATCGTATCAAAAGGCTGACATTGCATTTAAATGTTTAGCAAGGGTAAGACTAACACATTAATACAATGACATATATTACAATTAATTATATATTATATGGCAACTGCTTTCTTATTGGGGTTTTTCGTGTCAACTAATTTTAGGATTTAGTTTACATTGTACAGACATACAATAATTCTTACGACTGTAAACATGATAGCATCTAATCTAGATGGCTTTTATACTAGGTGTCTTAAAAGTCCCACCCTCCCCCTTTAACTTTTGTGTTTGTTAAAACAAACAAATATCCTTTCTGGAACGATACTACTGTCCAGTAGACAGAGCAAAAAAAGTGGGGTCTGCTGGAAAAAAATCCGAAGTTAATGAAACTTTTACAGGTTGTTTGGGGGTGCTGTGGGATGACTCTGTCAAGTTTTCAAACTCGAGGACCCTGTGCTAATTTTGGGGGGGGGCCGAAAAACTTTTAAATTTTCGGACTTTTGTCGGTTTTTCGCTTATAACATCTAAACTAAGCGGTTTTCGACCAAACCATTTATTTTCAAAGTTGTAGAGCAGTACATTTTCTACAATTTGGTATTCTTAAACTTCTTCCTAAATCTAATATTAACCGAGATACAGCCGATCAATGTTAGAGAGATTTTCTCAAAATGGCAAAAATGTACAAAACCTTCGTTGTTGGTCCTCTAAGTATCAATTACCATCAGTTCTACAGTAATTATGGTAATCACTCATCAATATCGACATGTTGGAACACGCGGGGGGGGGGGTCCTCTGAGTGGTGCAGACGTCTTTAACCCTACAACCGGCAGACTTCACTATAGTGCAGTCACTCCGTGCTGCTACAATAAATTTGTAACGCGTGATTGTATGGAATATTTCAACCACTAAAAACCTTCCAATCTCAAAAAAAACAAATACCATTAGAAAGATAATTTTTCAAACTTTATTTTTTGTACTTTCAATTTCTTTCTAAAACGTATATTTACTTGTGTAATCATCGTTTAGAAATTTTACTTTTCTAAACCGCTGACGCGCGAGACAAAACTCGGTAAAAGAAATCACTTTTGGTTACATTTCTAAATCGTATAATGGTTAGACAAACCTGTTATGAACAGAATAACTTTATACCATTGAATTCGTAAAACTCTGATCTTGAAAAATTTGCCTTCAAAATTTTCGTCTCTCTTATAATTTCAATGTTTTGTTATGCTTATGATAGAGCAGTTCGCGGACGTAGCCTTGCATTCGCAGCCTTAGGTGGACTCATCATTGATCTCTTGCGGGTTTGAAGAAGGAGACCTGTTTGCGCTGGACACCGTTATGTATGCTTCTTACAATTCGAGAATTGATGCATAGGACCCTGTACTAAAAAGTGTGACGAAAAGCTGTCCAGTCTTCTGAAGACTGTTGAGTACCAACTGCAGCACTTTGGATTCAATATTTCCGTATGTGCACTCTCATGAAGAACTTCATCAGAGCTGAAAGGACAGGTGACTGGAAACTACACCCACAGAAAATGCAATATCATTGATGGAGGGTTCCTGCTACATAGGGTGGTATGGACGAAGTCAAGCGAAGAAACATTCCAGGTAGTCTGCCAAAACTACGTGGACTACATCAAAAGGCACTTTGGGAGCAATGCCATAGTGGTTTTTGATGGTTATCCTAGTGAGATAAGCTACCAAAGCACCAAGGAAGTATAACATTATCGGCGTTCTTTGCTGAAAACCTCTTCTAAGTTTGTGTTCTCCCAGACAACAGCAGTCAGCACCATCACGCAGGAAAACATTTCTCTCCAACGACACAAACAAGATGAATTTCATAACGATGCTGAAGGGTGAATTGGAAGCCAAGGGGGTCCAAGTCAAGCAGGGAGTATAAGACGCAGATGTGCTGATCGTACAGGCTGGTGTTTCAGTTGCCGAAGATTACGACAGTGTTGTAATTACAGGGGAGGACATTGATCTTCTGGTGCTGCTGAATACTTTGGGGTTTTCAAAGAAAAACGGCTACTTCCAAAAGAGTGGGAAGGGTAACACCCCAACCGTCCTTTATTCTTCCCACTCTTTCAAACACGGGCTACAGGTGTTCTGCGACACCACCGATAGCTTCGGCACCACTTCAGCACCCTTTGGAATTTTGAAGAAGAAGGTGATACAGACGTATCAGAAGAACCCCGGTATCTCCGAGAGGTTTGAGATTTCAAGGATACCTAGGCAGCTTCAGCTCAAATTTTTGACGTTGGAGAGAAGTTCTTGGTGAAACTGTATGGCGGGAACATTGGACATGACAACCTCGATGACCTGAGATACCGCATTTTCACCACTGTCGTGGCAAAGCCGAGCTGCCAACTTGCCAGACTGCCACCAACCAGAGATTAAGCTAAATACCATTCATTCAGGAGTTACCAACAAGTCCAGAAGTGGATGGGAGGCCAAGGGGTCTACGAGAAGTTGCCATCTGCTTGGGGATGGTAAATTACCAAACAAGATGGATATTATTATTCTCGTCATCCTGAAGAAGTACATTTTTTATTTTTAAAACCCCTCCTCATTATTATTCAATCTTGTAACAAAGTCACCAGTGTTAATTGAGTGATTCATAGACAACGACAACTTTTAAAAAGACGACGACAATTACGAGGATGGTGCAGCAGAACCCAAGCGCTTCAAATTGTTGGTGGCCTCATGAAGTTTTTACACATAAATTGTATATACTTGCATTGATGGACATACTACCATTATTTTTATATCAATTATATTCCTTAATTAATTCTTGGTTATTATTAATTTCAACAACCTAATCTATGTTTATTGAGATTCAAGATTATGGGTTGGCAGTAATTACAGTAGTAGGGTAACACGATAACATTGAAATAACTACACTTCACAAAAAAAGGCACTTGATCAGTGAACCCCCCCCCCCCCCCCCCCCCACACACTGTCGATATTCATGTATGATTACCATAATTACTGTAGGACTTATGGTAATTGATACTTAGAGGGCCAAAAACGAAGGTTTTGGCACATTTTTGCCATTTTGAGAAAATCTCTCTAACTTTGATCGGCTGTATCTCGGTTAATATTAGATTTAGGAAGAAGCTTAAGGATTCTAAATTGTATCAAATTTACTGCTCTACAACTTTGACAATAAATGGTTTGGTCGAAAACCGCTTAGTTTAGATGTTATAAGCGAAAAACCGACAAAAGTCCGAAAATTTTGAAGTTTTTTGCCCCCCCCCCCCCCCCCCTCTTCTAAAAACTCTTCCTTTTCGAGATATTAGCAAATTTATGTCGATTTATTTCAACACGTTTAAGGCCGCCATTTCGTATTGGGTGGTCCGATTTTTATTTTCTTTGTGCCATTTTCCTAGTCTTAAATAGACCTTTAAAACGAGGTATCCCATGACCACACTTCACATTTAACAATTTTGAGTTGCCCCCAAAATCCCCTATTTTTAGGGGACACTCAAAATTTCCGATTGCTTCAAAAGATACTTTGAGCTAAGTTAGTATCGTTCCCCAAAGGATATTTGTTTGTTTTAAAAAACACAAAAGTTAAAGGAGGAGGGTGGGACTTTTAAAACACCTGGTATAGAAATCAATAGTAAGAAAATGTTTTGTATAAGAAGACACAATCATCAATAAAGAAAACCTACTTAAATATAGGCCTATAAGCATTTTAAGTTTATGGACATGCTACATTAAAAATAATTAAACATTGAGGATCTTGTGAAAGTTAGTAAAACTGTCAACTAAATTATTCACCTTATAAACTAGTCAAACTCCTCGGCATAGTAACTAAGTATAATACGTAATTAAATTATTTTCATCATTCGTTTTTAAATACAATTAATCATTAAGTTGTTATATTCGGACTGGTGTAAATAAAAATCAATATTGTAAAACGCATTGTCTCTTAATTATAAGACACTAGGGGAAACCCCTGCGTTCTCAGCAGGCCAACCCCTTGGAACCTTATAAACACAAGATATAATCATGTTATGTTTTCTTTACAATAAAGCTGTAGAAATAATAATAACCCCAAAGCTAAGATGGTAAATAATGTTAAATGTTCAAATCAAATAATTTCGTATATTTTATAGCAGCAGTAATAATAAAGCTTAAAAGAACCAGCAAGGCTCAGGTATATACTTTAAAAACCTAACCTAAAAGTTAGAAATACAAAAATGATTGCTTCAAAGTTTTAAATCAGCTGTTAATGGAAATATTGGAGCAAACAGATGTTTTATCTGTTGTTTTATTCAATTGTTTGCTATGGTAAAAATTGTAAATCAGTTTAGGCCTTACCTAAGGTTTTTTCCGACTAAATTTACAAATATTGAGGTAAAAAAATGATTTGATCACAATGAATGATATCCTATGTTACTCAGGGATAGTGTAGCTTTTTATAAGTAAAACTATTTTTGCAATCTGTTCAGTAGTTCCAGAGATTACACCCTACATAAAAACAAACAAGTTTTTCCTCTTTATAATATTAGTATATTATATATTGTTAGATCACTGACTCCATCTTTTGATCAAATAGAAAATATACAAAATAAGTAATATCATACAGTTAACCCTTGTTTTCTTTGAATTACTATAACGAATACTGATTATGATTAACGAATGTTCCCATACCATTAGGCTAATATTTACTTGAACTTGCAATCAAATCGATGATAAAATAAAGCTGTGATAACAGTAGATAATTAGTTTATGGAATTTTAAAATCCCCAGCATTGCACTGTGACAGAAAATTACTTTCACTTTATGAAAGTAAACGTTAAAAATGTATACTCATGAAATGAAGTATGTACTGGAAGTATAACATTATCAAATGGAATAGTCAGTCAAATAATTACAAAAAAGATAAATGCACAGTCTTTTCTGGCGTGAAGCTGAGGTGCAAACAAATTCTACAGATAATGCCAAGTAGCGTGAAGCGTCACCTGAGCATGCGCTGTAACGTCTTACCCTCTCCTACTCGAATGTGAGTCTTCAGTACAGCCACCACCAAAAAATGTTGATATACAATCAACACGACTACACAGCAGACATGATTTAGGTAGGGCAGGCGGCTCTGACTGTACTCCGCCGCGAGAGGGGAAATGTGGTGGGAGCCGGCGTAGGAGACTTGCACAGCCCCTCTTCACGCTCCATTCTAATTGGCGCTATCTGTACTAATGTATTTTGTACACGGAGGCAGCTATTCAGCTAAAACATTATAAACTTAATTTTGAAAATTCCCTCAACTCACGTAACGGTTCAGCTTCGAGATCGAATTATTTTATATTAAAATAGTTCTAAAATTATTACATAAAACAATTTTCAAACTAACAATTCTTTTCAAGGGTTTCCTAGAAAACTTCAACTTATGAAAATGGGACATAACATGACTAAACAAAGCAGACATTTAAAGTTCCTCCTTCAACATTCATTTCTACATTTAAATCATATCTCAATTATTAAATCATCTTCTAATTTTAATTTTAATGTGTTCTTTGTCAAGCCACAGTTATTTATTTGATGTACAAGTTAAATTGTGTACTTAATATGTAAATAATATCAATAAATATAAAAGATCATATAGTTTTCTTACAAATAAAACTTTTTAAATTGATAAAAAAAAATTACTGTCAAACAGTATAGGAATTTGAATTATAAAATGTGTATAACCTTGAATGAATTATTTCAATTGTTATGATAAAAGTGTATTTACATACAGTAATATAAAGTTTAGCTAGAGATCTTATTACAGTCTTTTAATGATTTTGCTTTCCTTGAAA
The DNA here is from genome assembly GCA_018207615.1 of Philaenus spumarius. NCBI lineage: Eukaryota > Metazoa > Arthropoda > Insecta > Hemiptera > Aphrophoridae > Philaenus > Philaenus spumarius. Next base: position 15,397 of record JAGFPH010001665.1, read on the forward strand.
GTGAGGCAGTCTTGGAGAGTTAGAATAAAAGAGAGAGTAAAAGAAGAGGCAAAGGTTTTTATTTCTCACACAGAACACAAACGAGTCAAACAAATGAAAACTTAAGATTTGCCATTATATTAAATTAATGGACTCTGTTACTTCTAATATAACTCTTTTTCTAATTATTTTTACATTTAAAATCCAAAGCTCATTCAGTCAACCAAAACCTTCAAGTTGTTACAAGTGGCTTTAATGCACTTTCCTTGTTATTACAGAAAAAGAGTTAGTTATTGAATGCAGAATTAAAATGATTACTTTATCCAAAGATTTTCTTGGTTAATTTTCTGAAAATGTCTTATTAAAATGTTTAAACTTGATTCGATTAAAACATAAATAACATTTGGTTGGCTTAAAACATTCGTATAAAGATGCGTTATGGCACACGGTTTTGTTTAGCACAACTGGCATTATTAATAGTTTATCACGGGAGCGATGGTGGCTTATCTTGGCTATTTCATAAATCATTCAACTTCCTTCACTATGGGCCCAAAGTCAGGAAAACAATGTTATAGAAATTTTTAATTGTGTTTTTACAAAAATTACATCTAATGCAAAATTAGACGACAATATAGAAGAGTTGAAGAGTTGGTGAGATAAAAATAATTGGTCACCTGCAATATAATATAGTAGGTACGTATTATATGTTTTTTGACACATTTAAGAAATACAAATAGTTCAGATAGTTATTTATATATTTTTTTTTTTTTTTTTGTAATTGTTGATTTATTTAAAATAGCTATAAATAATACTGTATCCTTTAATTAATCAATACAATTATCTAAAATATAAACACAATGTAGTTACATTACAAACTAACTTAATTAATCTAATTCATTCTGACTTAAACATGTTTTAAAAAAGACTAACAATTATTAAACAACAAGATTTTATTATACTCATCTGGTATTAGGTAACAACTTTCTTTTTGAATCAAAGTTCAAGTGAGAAGTAGTACTGTAAGTGACGCCTTTGTGTAAAAATATGACCGTCTATAATTTTCTCTTATTTAATGATTACAACATGCATTTGTTTGAAATAGCCTTACAACTTAAAATAAGACATTCCGTTAATTTATTATTTTCCCATACGTAACTTAAATTTTGTTTAAATTTATAACAAAATAAAACGTTTTATTTGGAGGTTGCTTTAAGGTAAGTTTTCCTAGGGACGTTGGCAAGAGCGTGAAATGTATTACGCTGCCTGGAAGTGTTTTCCTAGAGCAGCGTTTTGGTCGACGCAAGTGGTGTCAGTTTTCGTTTTCAGTACCTATTTGTTTGCAGTTTTTAGTGTTTAGTTTTACAAAATTCAGGCAATATTTATTAGAAGATAAAGTTGTCAGCGATGTAAATAATTAAATAAATCACGGATGATGACCGAGTAGAAGAGTTTATACTAACTTAGTTCGCAATGTTCAGGAAAGAATTGAGTGGTGTGTTCCAAAATCGTATGAATGAAGGAATGTTCTACACTTTGATCAAGAGCCACCTCCATGACGAAGAAGAAAACTCCCCTTCTTTCTGTAGTACTTTTCCAGGTTCATTCAAAATCTGGTCTTTCTTCAAAACGTTTTTGATCCTTGGGTCTTTCAAGACATACAATATTGCTTGGTTCTGTAAAAACTTAATTCAAACTTCTTCCTCATCGGCACAAAACCTCCCTGTTTTGGCTTTTTCGCAGTATCTTGTAACATTTTGAACAATCGGCCTGAAAAAAATTACACACTTCCTGAAATCAAATGCCACCAAATTTAAAGTAAATCACGCAGCGTATAACGTAATAGACTCTTCCAGAAGCAGTCGGATCTAATTGCACAGACATAAAACGTTCCACGCGCCTCTAGGAAAATGTTCCACTCCTACTTAATTTCTGGAAAGGCGTGGTCGACGTGATAGGCTGGGCGTTTTTTTTTTTGGCGCAAAAAATCCGTCGCTAGGAAAATGTACCTTTAAACGGTTCAAAACTCAAGAAATTCAAGTCACGTTTTACATTTTTTTGTTTTATTTCGAACTTGGTTATAAATAAACAAAATAATTCTGGAATCTTTTTGAAGAAAAAGGCCGCCATGAATGTAAACAAACTGTAACTAAAGACTATAAGTTAAAACTTCAGGCTATTTTGTTTATGTTTGAATGCAGGTAATACTGTGACTAAAGATAGCCTAAAGTTCTAACGTGTAGTCTTTAGTCGCAGTACTTAGGCTCACTATTAGCACGGGAGGTAGCGTTGCATTTTTTCGAGGAATTTTATACCGAATAAATTTAATTTCTAACAGTTGATTAATATTCAACATTGAGCAAAATGAACGTCAGTTGCCGCACCCGCGGTGGAACTTAAAATGACAGCATGTGAAAGTTGTCAAAAAATGTTTGCACCGAGTGATTTTATACCGTGCCAAAATTTGTGGGATAACTTTTTAGATCATTTACAACCAAAAAATGAAAATCAGCTGTATAGATAAGAGCGGATTATACGTCAGTCACGTATACGAACATGTCAGAAATTAGTTTAAATAAAGCATTTTATACCTTATGAAATTTATACAGCTGAATTTTGATACATTTTAAATAATAAAGACAATCGTCAGCTGTGTTTATACCGGGGGAAAGACAGTCAGTCAGCGTCATAAACATGCTGCGCGCTCAGTGCATCTGATCGTTGCATAGTCACTTTGCCTAATTACCCCACAAACATTCAGCTGATGGCGATTTTTAATTTTGTTAACAATAAAATTACTCTAAGTTTCTATTTCAATCGGTATTACATTATTTAACATAATTAATGCCACTTAGGCTACGGCCACGCTAGGCGACCTGGTCGCTGCGACAAAGAAAAAAAGTGGAATGCATTGAATGATATAGATACGGCCACGCTAGGCGACCCGCGACCAGCGACAGCAAATAGAACGCGACCGAGAGCGTTTTCTGGTCGCGGCGACAAATACGCTCCCCATGTTATCTTATGGAGCCGGCCAAGCTTGGCGACAGGTCGCTACATTTCTTCCCCCACCTTTCTCTGCTCCACCTGAATTATGTGCGCTTTGATGCTAGTTCAGTGTTAACACTTTTCTGTTTGGAATAACCATGCCTTTTGACACTGATATTTTTATCAATGAAATTAGTTTTCGTAGACCTCTTTGGGATATAAATAAAGTGTTACAGCAATAGAGATGTCAAATCTAAATTGTGGATAGAATTTGCTACAATTGTTATTGAGGGTTGGGAGCAGTTGCCAAATGAAGATAAGAATGAAGAATTTAAGTTGTTATTATTGTTTTACTATACAATTTTATACTTATTAAATTCGAAAAGTAAAAAAGGAGAAATAGAATGCACGTTCAAATACAGGTTCATTCGTTATACGTTCAAAGGCCTATTTTAGGTGCTTTGGTGCTGTCACTGAGGATTAAGAAATTATGAAAAAGTTTTTCAATTACAGTATTTTAGAATGTCTGTAACGTCATTTGATTAATAGCTCAAAAAATTTTCACAATAACTCCCAGGCGCGTTGGAGGCAGTCAAACACGTTTTACCGTAAATATTATTGGTATATTTTTATAGGCCTAATCGTTAAACGGTCTAAAAATTAGTACAGGAACTTAATTTTTGTACAGTATGTTTAAACATGTATTGTTTATATCTAGTATTAATTTTATTTAAATCTGGTAAATATTTTTAGAGAAAATGGGGTTTTACTTTTACTGAACACGCGTTTTCAATATCTGAAAGTGTACGGTACATGTCTTCTGTAAAAATGAATTTCTTTAAAAATATTCAGGTGATTTTAATAAAAATGTATAGGTACATATAAACAATATTTGTATAAAAAAAACTATACAAAATGGAGTTCCTATACAAAGTTTTAAACCGTTTAATGATTAGGCCTATAAAAAGTTACGAATAAAGTTTACAGTGGCGTATTTGAAAGGTGACGGTCTCAAATAAGCAAAGGGCAGTGTATGAGTTAATTAGTATCCATTATTTAATATAATTTTATTTGATTTAAGCAATTAAACAAATATTAAGTACTTAGTGCTAAGACTAAAAGCTTTGACTTAATAACGAAACTAAGACCAAAAGTCAAAAGCTTATGCTAGGTTTTTATTCAACATAAATAATGTACTCTTTCATTTTGTTAAAGCATTTTCAATAAGACAATTGAAGCAAGAAAACATGCAAATTATTCAGAAGAAATTCGGCAATCACTAGCAATCATATCCTCATTCAAAGAAGTCATCTTTTACAATTGTGTTACCGCGACTGTCGCTAAGTGTGGCACCTACCCGCGACCAGGTCGCGGATAAAAAATTCTCCGCGACCGGGTCGCGGCGACCGGGTCGCCTAGCGTGGCCGTAGCCTTAAAGCTGTGAATGGCGATTTCTTAATAGATTTTCATAATAATTAAGTTCTTGCCGCTTTTAAATTATATTATTATGTATTATGTAAAACTAAACTGTCTTATCATCTGCGAAGGTTCCACTAATCTGACTTACCCCTCCCTTAGGTTTTTTTGTGAGGCTCCAGGTATAATTGACCCTAGTTTGGTTACTAGTGAGACAAACTCATACAAACAAATGATAAACAATCTTATCTGATATATAAAATTCCACTAGTAAATTTAGTTTATGTTGTGCTGTTGAAACACAAAGTGCCCAAAATATCTGCGGTAACAAAACCAATTGTATATTTTGTTCTAAAAGAAATGAACTGCTTCATTCGTTCAACGCAAGTTAACTGGGGTAAAAGATATTCTAGAAATACAACAAAAATAGAATTTATCCATGAAAGACTCTTAAGGGCCAGTGGAAATACAGTTAAATTATTTTTAGAAATATAATTAAAATTGTTAACGACTATTTACTTCTTTATCAAAAAATTCTCGTTAAGTGTAGGTTCCGAGACATCATCTAATGAATTAAGTTAAAGTAATTAATGTCTTAATCATAGCATTGTATTTGAATAACCTAATATAACTCCGATCCAATGCATTATTTCAATCCACTGGAAATTCGACGATAGTGGCGCGATCTATGGAGGAAACGACGAAAGCGGGGAGTAGCACCAATACCTTGAATGATTTCTCCCTAGCGCTACCCCGCGGCGCGATCATGCAATATTTTCCCGACAACCTTTTTCTCGCCACACTGCCGCCGTATGCATGCATGATCTATTTTATTATTCATGACCTATGATCATAGTTATCTATTACTTATTAAATATTATTATTAAATCGATAAACTGAATAATATATCAAGTTTTAGTGTATTTGAGTTCTCAATGAATTAGAGACTTTTATGAAATTTCAACCAACGTCCTATTGTTGTGTGAAGGAAATGTAAACATTGAAGTCGACTCGTCTCAGTCTGAGCCTTATCTATGTTTACAATCTGGGCTTTGTGTATTTAATCAACAAGCCTAATGGAATAACTGAATATTCTACAACATGCATTGATCACATTTTTGTTAGATAAGTATTTGGATTACTTAAAGTCTGCCGTGTTTCCCAAAAATATAACCGACTATTGTGCGATAGGGTTAGAAATTTCAAACCCAATCCGTTAACAGAAAGAGTTTATTGCTTCTGCACTAACGGAACAAAAAATATCAATGCATTTTGAACAAGTAAAGATAGAATTAGGTAAATTTAATTGGGTTGACATTCCCAAAACGCCAAATGTAAACGTTGCATTTTCAAAATTGTATTCAGTTTTAAGAAATATTGTCGGTACTTAATTCCAAACAGTTGATGATGTCTAAAAATTTCTATAAAGCTAAAAAAATCATAAGTCCATCGATTACGGAAATATTTTGACTTATGAAATGACTCATTCAAATGTAGCGCTACCTCCCGTACTATTAGACCAGGGAAATTAGACGATAAATCCTAAATATTTTTCTACAGCACCGATCGAAATGCGGTTTTCGGCATTGTGTTTCGGCAAGTCTCAGGAAAACGTCTACAAATAATACCTTGTCGGAAGGCAAAAAGTGCATTTTGGGCGTGCATAAAGTGCTTCTAGTGTTAGAAGTGCATCATTTCCCATAATTTATAAAAATTGTTAGAATTCATAAAAACTTATCACAATTTGTACGCAGGCGTTTTGGGGGTCGCAAATTCCGAATCCACCCTTGAAAAATACGTCCGACCACCCTGGGACCTCCCATTCAGGCAGGTGGGCACTTCGGCAAAAAGTAACAAAGTGAAGCATACTATAGTTCATTTCACCTCAGCGTGAGGCAAAACCAAATGACCGTAATAAAACCCTTACCCTTAGGCCTATTGTGCGACATCGGGGATGGGCACTTGTCGACTGCCTTTGTATTAGAGTTATTGCTGTTTGTCCCAGTGTCATTATGCAAACTTTTTTAATTGAAAGAAAAACTTAAAACAAAATATATCATTCGCTGTGTTTTGATCGCGTGATTATTTTTATACCAAATATGAAGGAAATCGGTTGATTTTGGGGAAGGCAAAGTAAATAGTTAAATCCTATGTGTTTTCAAATATTTTTTATCATCATGAATACGGAAATAAATTTACATTGAATAATGATGTTGAGTTTTATAAAAACCTCTTACTTACTACTGTACACAATAATCATCACATTATAGTGGCCTGACAGTTTTTTTGTTAATTAAATGCAGTATTAAAATATATACATTAAGTAAAACTATTAAATAACTGTTCTATATACATCGAGCATAAAATACAATTAAAATTAAATACATCTTAATATTATAGACAAACAGAGCATGGGCTACACGAAAATATAAAATTACACATCTTATTGCAGTACATAGCACGGATAAAAATTAAACATAGGCTATTCCTTCTAGCTACTTGCACACTAAACAAAATTTTAATAGGCTATTTAGGGACAGGCGAAACAAGTACATCATTAATGATAGTCTATTATTTATCTTTAATTTAATTTATAAATTTAATATAATTTGACTAATACAGTATATTTAACGGAAATCTTGAAATTTCTTTGAACTATCTAGTTTTGTGAAAAATAGCTACTTTATTGGTTCATTAAGTTATTAGTCTAATGTGGTCAATAGAGTAATATTAGTTTATTTATTTCAATGACGTAGGTGTGCCATATAAATTTAATATATTCCCTTATAAGGACTTACGCTTATTTAATAATACTTGGGTTGATTTTGTTGTCAATTTTCAATGCCCAATGCCCAAATAAAGAGTAAAGTATTTTTTATGAGTTTTCAATTCAAAACATAAAGCCTTGGTTATTGTTTGATTAACGACAATGTTAAGCATGTCAGGCCACTATAAGGTGATGATTATTGTGTACAGTAGTAAGTAAGAGGTTTTTATAAAACTCAACATCATTATTCAATGTAAATTTATTTCCGTATTCATGATGATAAAAAATATTTGAAAACACATAGGATTTAATTATTTACTTTTCCTTCCCCAAAATCAACCGATTTACTTCATATTTGGTATAAAAATAATCACGCGATCAAAACACAGCGAATGATATATTTTGTTTTAAGTTTTTCTTTCAATTAAAAAAGTTTGCATAATGGCACTGGGACAAACAGCAATAACTCTAATACAAAGGCAGACGACAAGTGCCCATCCCCGATGTCGCACAATAGGCCTGAGGGTAAGGGTTTTATTACGGTCATTTATATTTGCCTCACGCTGAGGTGAAATGAACTATACCCATTGCAGTAGAATCAATTAGTGAGCCTTCAAATGTTTTACCGAAGTCCCAGGGGGATCGGACATATTTTTGAAGGGCAGATTCGGAATTACCGACCCCAATAACTCCCGAGTGTACATTTTAGAGTGATTTACTGAGCCCTTTGAATTTTTGCCGAAGTGCCCCCATCTACCCCCATGGGGGGTCCCAGGGTGGTCGGACATATTTTTCAAGGGCAGATTCGGAATCTGCGACCCCCAAAACCCCTGTATACAAATGTTTACAAGTTTTCATGAATTCAAACAATTTTTATAAATTATGAGAAATGATGCACTTTTAGATGCACTTTATGCACGCCCAAAATGCACTTTTCTCTGCCGACAAGGTATTATATGTAGACGTTTTTCCTGAGACTCCTCCGAATACAATGCCAAAAAACCGCATCTTGATCGGTGCTGTAGAAAAATATTTAGTTATTCCGGATGATTTTGGTCTAATTTCCCTGGTGATATATGCAATATCAGCTAAGCTAATAGGCGCGCGATAAGATAAAGGTTGATAGATAACGCATGACCATCAACCCTGCGATTCCGTAGGCACATTGTGGATATTTTCGGCGATATGCATCTCCGTCAGTACACATAACTCATTTGTGAATAACCTATTTCTGTAGGGAAAATTTTAATAGTGGTGGCCCTCTTCTTAAAAAGACAATAATTCTGCTATTACTGTTGTTAAAAAAAAGTGTTATGAGTAATGTAGTTAAGAGGGTATAATATTTCGGTTGTAGTTATATACGTTTAACATGAGTGCTTCAAAAGTCTTGGTACAGCTTAATATTTCAAAAAGTACGAGCCTTATGAGATAGAAATAAAAGCAGTTATTCACAACCATAAAAGAACCACTTTTTGGTGAGTTTGATATTTTTGACCGCCATCCTGGATCCGCCATCTTCGAATGAACTTCATTTTTTTAAATAGGAAGGTGGTCATGTGATACATCATTTCGATGTAGAATTTCAAGAGAAACAAAACGGTGAAATTTGCACATCCATATCTTTAACCGATTAAAAATGGCGGCCAAAAATAACGAAATCGTATTTTCCGATTTTGCCCCATTTTGCTGTACTATTTAAAAATATATATATATTAATTATGCTTCTTTTTGGATTCAGAATTAAAAAAGCTTTCAAACGATATGCCACACAACTGTATGTGGTTTAACCACTCGAAATCAATTTGAAAAATTCAAAATGGCTGTAACTAAACATTTTTAAATACTCAAAAATATAGTTGTGTGGCATATTTTTTTTTTTTTTTAATTTATTTTGTTCTACTTCAAAACTACAATAATTCATAAAAGTAGATTTCAATTTACAAAAAAAAATCATAATAATACACATATACAAATAGTAGTCTGAAATAAAAACAAAATTAGGAACCCCCAAAGGAAAATCCTATTGTGGGGGACCATCAATAAAAGATTTACAACCTGACAAACAAAAGAGGAATTAAAGGCAGCTGCACAAAGAAAAAATATACTTAATTATAACAAAAGTTGGAGTTTAAATACAATTACAAGTTTATATATTATTTACATAGCAAACTTAGGAAATAGTTTTAAATTTATCAAACGATTCAACAGTTGATAAGAGCCAAGTCCTAACTAATTTGAGAAATCTTGACATGGACCCTGCCTCCCTCACATCAGCCGGAAGAGCATCGTAATATTTAGGTGCATTATAAATAAAACAGTTTTTAAAAAGGGTTAACCTTGGTCTAGGAACATATTATACTGTGGAATTATGTCTAAATTCATATGGAAGTAATTTGGGAAAAATCGCATTGTTAGTACTTCTAATATAGAACATTTTTAAAACTTTAAACACATACAAGTATTTGAGTGGCAAAATATTTAGTTTTTTAAAAAGCGGAAAGGATGATTCCATCTTAGATTTTTTTTAGATTAATCTGACAAAATGCTTCTGCAGGACCAGTACTGGTTGTAATGTTCTATTTGTTGCCCCCCCCCCCCCCCCAGCAAACCAACCCATATCCCAGACGGGAACCTACCAGAGAGTGGTAAATCAATCATAAGAAGGGTTTGGTATGGGCAAAGATCTTTTAAGATATAGAATTTTCTAAGGACGTAAAGGAATGTTCGTTTGAGAGCTTATTTATTTCTGAATCCAAAAAGAAGAAGAATTAATATTTTAAACAAAATAGTACAGCAAAATCGGAAAACACGATTTTGTTGTTTTTGGTCGCCATTGTGAATCGGTTAAAAATATGGATGTGCAAATTTCACCGTTGGTTTTCTCTTAAAATTCTACATGGAAATGATGTATCACATGACCACCTTCCCGTTTAAAAAAAGAAGTTCTTTCCTAGATGGCGGTCAAAAATTTCAAACTCACCAAAAAGTGGTTCTTTTATGGTTGTGAATAACTGCTTTTATTCCTATCTCATAAGACTCGTACTTTTTGAAATATTAAGCTGTTCCCAGACTTTTCAAACACTCTGTATATGTAAATATTATTGCTGACCTTATCATTGCTCTTGTATAATTGTTATTTAAAACGTAATATACATTAAAAGTATATTTGTTATATAATATTTCCCATAGAACAAATTAATTTAAAACTTTGTTTTTTAATGGCAACAATACTTATTTTTTAATATTTCTACTTCACTTGATTCCTAAGACTAAAGCATGTACACTTCATTAAGACTTTTTCAAGCTTACTTTGGCGGGTTTGTAGCAGATTGGGTAGCGCAACTGACTCCAATATTTAAGATCTGCGATTCTAAAATGGTTGTCCAGTTGGAAATAAGTTGCTTAGGGTGACAAAAACGAGTTGGTTCGAAAGAAAAAATAAATTGAATATCCTATAGTACGAAATGCACTTTATCTATATTTAAATAGTATATTTGTGGTTTTCTGTTAAAACTATAAACAATTATTATTCTGGATACTGTTTACACTTCTGTAGCCGATTGGAATCGGAGTTTAGTATAAATTACTCGTTTAAACAAGGCTTAGGCTGCCATTTAAACTCGTTCAAATTTATTATTGTAGCACTTTAGATATACGCCTGGTAAAATTGGTTAGCACGTTTTATTTACATTTAAATGAGATTTTCCAAATGCCTGTGTGAAATAGTTTGATACTTCTCTCTTACTGGCGCGTATTACAGTATTCTACCCACTTACTAATAATATAAAATGACTTATATGTAATTAATTAGCTTTTAAAATATTTGGAACTATGTATTTAAATAGTGTAAATTAAACACGTTTAATCAATAAAACCATTTCTGTACAAAATAGATTTCCTGTCATTCTCACAAAACTATTAATTGATTTTCCTTATTTAAATATTTTTGATAATTTATAAAACAATGGCCTTACAAAGAGAAACGCTCGTAATGAGTTCCAAAAATGTATTTTAGGATAGGATCATTTTTAAAATTGACTTACTTCTTAGTATGAAAATAAGTAGTCTACCATTTACTTAACTAAATTTAGCTCCACACTCTTGAATTATGTTTCATGTTATTTTGATTTTAAATCAAATGAAAAGCCTCTAACGGAAAGCGTATAAATTCTTCTGAGACAACATAATGCAGAATATGCTGGGAGACACTATTTTAATTAATTATTACATAATATATGCTGATTACAGTTTTTACTTTCTATTGGCTTCAACTCTTAAAACACCAAAATGTTCGTAAATGCTTTGTGTGTTGAAGATACTCCCAATATGGGGGTTGGCGTGCGTAGCACGCAATGTTTTGTGTGTTGAAGATACTCCCAATATTCGGAATGGCGTGTGAAGCACGCAATGCATAGTGTATTAAAGATACTCACAATACGGGGGGTTGGCGTGCGAAGCACGCAATACTTTGTGTATTGAAGATACTCCCAATATGCGGAATAGCGTAGGAAGCATTTTACAACCAAAACTCTTTAAAGGTTGTTAGCTCTCTGTTATCGGCGCCTAACATTTGGCTATGTTATTTAGAAATTAATCAAATTGATTTACTTCTTTTAATAGAATTTAAAGTAAAAACAGTTGGTACTTGGTGAAACTCCATAATAGGGATAGAAATAACCAATTGTTAAAAATTTCACAAAAATAATTTATTACTGAGCAACATATGTTTCACTGTTAGGCATCATCAGGCTACTAAATTGAAATACAGCAAGTATCTTAAAACTAACATACAAACAAAAATAGAAGGAGAAAAAAAAAGGGGGAAAAACTTTTCATATTAAGAGATAATGTGAGTAGCCATCTAAAAGCAATTCACGATGAAATTGTGTTCAAATTACATCCGATTGAGTTTGATATTTTTTCTAATGATGTTCTAGATTGTATTTATCTTAAGAAAGAAGAAACTTATAATAGACAATTAAATAAATTAGCTAACCTAAAAATGAACACACAAATTACACCTACTCTAAATACTAAGTTTTCTAACCATTCCTTTTTTGACCGAGTGATAAACCTTTCTAGTACACAATTTAATACTGAAGAAACCAAATTATTACATAAAGGTCTGAAATATAACCCCAGAACTTTAACTAAATGTTCAGAACTTGAATCTCTTTCAGTAGATGTAGAAACCATTGCAGGCTTGGATCTGAATACTAAATACATAGCCTCTAATATAATTTTGAATTCTAAACAAAAACAAAACTCAGCTAGATCATTTTATAATAAAGATATTAAGGTTATAAAACAAATTCAATCTAAAGTCATGAACAATGACCTTAGAATATCTAAAGCAGATAAAGGTAATTCTATTGTTGTTTTAGACAATTCCGACTATATAAATAAAGTGAATGATGTACTAAATGATAATAATTTCAAACTGTTAAAAAATGATCCTACAGCTATGTTTTCTAAAAATGTAAACACCTTGATACAAAATAGTAACCTATTATTTAAAGATGATGAAAAAAGATATTTAAGAATTATGAACCCTCAATCTCCTAGATTATATGGTCTCCCAAAACTTCACAAACCTTCCATTCCTATTCGTCCCGTTGTTTCTTTCACAAATGCACCTACCTATAAACTTGCTCAGAAAGCCAATACTATTTTCAAATATGACACTAATTTTAAATCTAAATTTTGTATTAAGAATTCATTAAATTTAGTCAATAAAATCATAAATGTAAAAGTACCATTGAACTCAAAATTAGTATCTTTTGATGTAAAAAGCCTGTTTACTAGTATCCCTATTCTTGATTGTAAAAACATCATACATGAAATGCTACTAGATGCCAATTGTGAAAAAGAGTATGCTGAACAGTTAAAAAATGTATTATACACTTGTATGGATCAAAATTGTTTTAAGTTTAATAACTATTATTACCAACAATTAGGTGGCTTGGCAATGGGTTCTCCGTTGTCTCCATTACTAGCCGAAATTTTTATGGCTAATTTTGAAAATAAACTATTCAACAGCAACAATCCCTTGCTCACTAAGATTAAATATTGGTATCGTTACGTAGATGATGTTATATGTTTGTTTAATGGTACTTCCAGACAACTGTATTCTCTTTTAAACTTAATCAACTCAGTAACTAAATGTATTCAATTCACTATGGAAGTTGGGGAGAATGATAACATAAACTTTCTAGACCTAAACATTAGTATCAAAAATAGTAACCATTATTTTAATATATTTAGGAAACCTACTTATACTGATGCTGTCATCCCAGCTAGTTCTAATCATCCTATCAGTCACAAACACGCAGCTTTTTACAATATGATTCATAGACTGGTTACTTTACCCTTGTCCCCTACAGATTTCTATACTGAATTGAATACCATTAAGCAGATTGCCATCAACAATGGCTATAGTGTAAAATTAATAGATACTATTTTGAACAAAAAACAGAAACTTAAGATTGATCATTCATTGTATACTGCCAATTGTGATGGTAATGACAAAATTAAATATTGTAGAATTAAATTTATCAACAATGTAAGTTATGAAATCAATAAATTATAGGAGTAAATATAAACCAGCCTTTTACTGTTCAAATAATGTAGGGAGATTAATTGTCAATAACAAAGACAAAAGGGAAAGATTAGACAATAGCGGAGTATACAAAATTTCATGTGGAGATTGTAGTTCTGAATATGTAGGACAATCAGGTAGATCCATTAATAAAAGAATTAAGGAACACATTAGTAGCTGGAAGTATGGTAAATCTAATTCCAATTTTGCCAATCATTTACTGGAAACTGGACATACATTTAACCCAAAAATAAATGTAAAGTTATTACATATGGAAGAAAAAAGTAGGAAATTAAATAACCTAGAATGTCTGGAAATTAATAGATCTGTTTTTAAAAATCATACTTATAACTTAAATGACCAAATTTTTCTCAATCCATCCCCCTTGTTAAAACCCATTATGTAACCACACCTTACCCTTGCAGTGTTTACCTAGGCCACATTCCATTGCCCTCCCTGGTCATTTCCATTGTCACTCCCACTCCTTCTATTTTTGTTTGTATGTTAGTTTTAAGATACTCGCTGTATTTCAATTTAGTAGCCTGATGATGCCTAACAGTGAAACATATGTTGCTCAGTAATAAATTATTTTTGTGAAATTTTTAACAATTAGTTATTTCTATCCCTACTTCTTTTAACATGAATAATGCAAAGCGTTGAGTTCGTCAATATTTTATTATTTATGAATAACATTCTTTTATAATACTTTTATTTGTACAAAATTTAGTTTGTTTGGAGACCATGATGTTGATGAAAGCTAAAGTTGAACTCAAAATAGTATTCATATAAACTGTGTATAACTTGGTAGTATAGTGAAGTAATAAAATAAAAACCTAGTCATAAACTTCATATGAATATTATAAAAATGTAATACCTATTTTAGAATAGTTCCCATACTAAGAAAAATGCACAAAAACCCTAAAGAGAAATGTATATTAAGACTCACAAAAATAATACTGTTAGGCTATAAATACTTTAATGTTAATGGTGTAACCTTCTGGTGGCCTTTGATATACTCTGCTAAAAAAAAATCCAGACTATTTAATTATGAATATTTTGAAATAATATGTTGATTATTTTGAGTACTTGGATACTTTCTTAGTAACAGAATTTGATTTAAACCGAAACATCAATTAGCCTACTATTACTAAAATTAAGTAAGCGCAGTCGACTCTCGATAAATCGAACCTCAACAACTTGAACTCCTTATACCTAAGTCCTAAACCTGACAGCGCTAAGTACAGTTTACGCTTATGGCTGGCAGTTCGTAGCTTATTTCTTATTTAACTGTTTTTTTTTTTTTTTTTTTTTTTTTTCTTCTTTACGAGATTAGTTACTTTAAAATGTCTTTGAAACGTTATTATAAGACCTTGAGCTAGGAAGAAAAACGGAAAGTTATTAACTGTGAGCAATACCACTCGAGTAAAAGCATCGAATCCAGTGAGCGGAGCCGACCTTGAGAAGGCTGGTCTATGATATTACATTGGTAAAGCGCTCGAACGCAACTAGAATATCGCTTGTATACACTTTCGTTTTTACTAATGCTAGTCTTATTAGCGAATTTCCATAGGAAAAATGAGCTATTGTAGTGGCGCTTATGGTAAGACCCAAGGTCGGGAGTAGCAAATGAGCACCGATCATAGTCCCCAGAACACGTTTTGGGGTGTCATTAAAAATCATATATAAATATGTATGTACGCACTCTATCGGCCGCATTTTAAGTCCAATTTGGTTCATATTTGGTACACATGTTGGTTGTCTACGTCGCTCGGTCGAGTTCGTTATCCAAAAAAATCCAACAATCGGAAGCACGTTTTTTGACCGAAAGTAACTATTTTTTAGATTTTTCCTACGAGAATGAATTTGTTTTTGGGTTTTTTCTACAAATATAAATGTAGGATGTTATTCTGCACATTTTGATTTTTTACGCGACCTTATAGCTCGCTTGGTTCCCCCAAAATCGATCAAAACGTAAAATACCATAGAAGTACCCGGTTCAAAGCCATGTGGTGGATTCTACCGTGGGGTTAGCGTGAGAAGCACGCAATGTTTTGTGTGTTGAAGATACTCCCAATATTCGGAATGACGTGCGAAGAACGCAATGCATTGTGTGTTGAAGATACTCCCATATAGGGGTCGGCGTGCGAAGCACGCAATGCATTATGTATTGAAGATACTCCCAATAAGCAGAAAGGCGTGGTAACCATTTTGCAGTTATTCAGCACCGTCGTGAATAGACCTATTTTCCAAATTGTTGGTTGAAACCCTAAAACGTAGGCCTATAAACTTAATTTTGGAAATTTTCTCAACTCACGGCAGCGGTTCAGATGCGTGGTCGAATTATTTTTATTTTCCACCATGTGCGTACGACATTTAAGTTTGCAGAAAACTCCAATGCATAGTTAGTAGGTAAGGAAATTCGCCAAGATGTTTTACTGTTATCAAGTTTTTCGTCTTATTTATAAGAAAATATCTTTAATAAAAATGTACCATTGAAAATTTTTGTCAACTACGAATTATAATTTAGATGTTCATGAATAGTTTCCTGCAAATAACAAAATAGTATCTTCAAAATTCGATGAAAGATAAGTTATATTGAAGTATGTGACTGTTTCGTCCTTCTATTGTACATCCTTAAGGCAACAGATGAACGCGACGTCACCGTAGACTTCGTCATATACCCAAACACCTTATCCACAAATTGTATTGTTTATCTAAAAATAAACATGTTTTGTTGAATACCTACCCTGTATATATTTATTGATACTGTTGTATTACTTGTTACACAGAAATATTCGAGATGAATCGATAAAACAGACGAGATTATTCAAGTAATCAAGGCCAAATTATCTACTAAGGAAGATTTAAATCAAATTTGTAATACTTACATCGAATTAAACATAAAAAGTATATATAATCTGAATAAACAGCATATTCTTACGACCATACTGAGTATTAATGTAATACAGTGAATTGAACTTGTGACCTCTATAACTCGGAAGTTGGTTAATTAGACGTCGGTGTCTCAAACCTCAATTAGTCGATAAATTCGATGCCTCGAATTTATTTATTTCCCCCTGAGATTCGAGTTATTCAGAATCGACTGTAATTTGTTAGCAAAGACAAAATGTAAACATTAGAAAGTTCAGAGAATATTTGGTACCATTACCAACATTACCAGTGGTATAAATTTAAAACACCTTCCTGACAAATAAATTGAATAATATTCGATTACTAAAAAGCCGTTTCTCGTTACTACTATGAATGTTACAATTTTACAGTTCACACATCTATTGCCGTGCGACGTAGGAATTGGAATTTAGTATAAATTGTTAGTTTAAATAAGGCTAAAGGTGCGAGCTAAACCCTTTCAATTTATTGCCTAAGTTTAAAACCCTTATACGTTTGTTACAATGGGTTAGCACGTTTTATTTACATTTAAATGAGATTGCCTAAAATCCGCCCGATAGCGTGGTGTAAATGTTACAGGCTACTGTTGCAATATTCTTTCAATACACATGTATAATGTTGAGTACTCTTCCTATCTACGTAATATTATCAATGAATACTTACATTTAAGTATTCATTGATATTATTATGTCCACGTTAGTTATTAAACTCACCGCCAGCAACCCTTTGAAGTTTTATCTTCAATTAAAAATGTCACATATGTACACTACACGTGTTTCGGACATTTGTCGTCCATCATCGGGTGATCAAAACACTTAATTACAAACATTTAACACAAAATTACAATTACACATTCAATACTCGCGCACAATAAAACATATAAACATCACGCGATCATGTCTTTATGCCGGCACTACAAACTCAACGCACTGTGTGTCAGTTTTGTTGTCGGCAGGTGGTTATCCGGTTTATAAGTTTAAAGGTGAGGGTTGCATCAAATTGTTTCTTTATCATTTAGCAATCCATCCGGGTTTTTTAGCTCATTGCGATATATGAAATGTAAAAAGGGTAATTATATGAACCGCATTGAGGAATATCCAATATATCGCAATGACTTAAAAACCCGGATAAATGATAAGAAAATGTTTTATTGTGCCCGAGTAATGAATATGTAATTGTAATTTTGTGTTAAATGTTTTTACCTAGTAGTACTGTGAACAGTAGACCTCGCTCGTTGAAATAACAAATGTGGTTTTGAGCTTAGGTTAAAAATAGTGTGTGTGCCAGTAGAGAAGTAAGCAGAAGGTTTAGCCAGTGAAACAATATTTTGCAATTCCTGCGATTACGCGGTTTCTAGTTTGCGTTTTTTCTTTTCTTTAGCTGAAGATTTTCTTGTAGGGGGCATTGTGTTTTATGTAGGTTAATAATGCGTAAGATAGCTACACATATCGCGTTATTGAGAGAAAACATAGAATTAAATATTTACATACGTACTTAAATAACTAAAACTTAACAATGTATTTACAGTTCCATATCATATTCCAATATTAGAAATAATAAAAACAAACAATGTTAAAGCGTCGTGATAGTGATCTCAACCCATGTACCAACACTTCCCATGCTGTCCAACTGCCATTTTTTGTATGTCCTTTATCGCCGCAAGGTTTCATTTGTTTCATTTCATTTTGTAATTCAAGTAAAGCTGTCAAATACTTTTATAAAATAATAATTTACAAGTATACAGTTAAATTTTTTGATTTATCCTCTACACTTTCTTATAATAATATGTCATTTTTGGGCAAAGAAACATTCCTAAATTGCTATTCAAAACAGACCTAGTTTTGTTGGCAGTCTTGTAGTAGGAACATAAAAATTGGTGTGTTCAAAATAAGAAATTTGAAACCGATAAATATACAGTTCTATTTAGAACTAAATTACGAACACTAAATTACAAAAAATGTTTACTACTTTTTATGTAGGCCTAAAGTTGAACGTTTTCCTTTCGTTACTGAACATGCTTGTTTCTTGAGCTAATAACTTTGTTAATGTTACTTCAATCATTTTTTTAACTGCCATATATGAATTCCTTGAACCTTTATCTACAAAAAACCTATGGAACACTTTTAAATTGGTTTAGAATAAACGTATAAAAACATGGTTGAAATACAAAAACTTGGACGATTTTTAACAAATTTGAAGTTTACGGCCAATTTGTGAGCTTACCGTTAGTGATACGAAAAAAAATCAAGAATACAATTTTGTCGAAAATCTAATTTGCTACTATCAAAATGTTATTAGTTTTTAAAATCGACTGGATTAGTATTAGTTAAGCCACAAACTGGCTTTGGAAAAAAGCTTACACTGAGAGAAACGGTCCGGCCGCCATTTTTATTTTATTTAAGGGGTTAAAAATGAAAAAAAGGAAAAACCGTATATATACATGGCTTGGCCTAGGAATAAGGAACATTCATGCAAAAAACATCAAAATCGGTCTAGGCGTTTGGCCGTAATCGTGAGACAGACACACAGACGAAATGCCGGACGGTCGAGTTAAAACAGAGACCTCGCTTCGCTCTGTCAATGAAGTGTTTTGATCACCCGACGATGGACGACAAATGTCCGAAACACGTATAGTGTACATATGTGACATTTTTAATTGAAGATAAAACTTCAAAAGATTGCTGGCGGTGAGTGTAATAACTATTGTTAAAATATTGAAATATTAGGAGCGCTCTAACGTGTAAGTCTTGCACTTTTTTAAAGGACGCACCTCTACAAACACTCTATACACGTATCACTCACAAATGTCTCTGTAAACGGGATAATACCTGGGAATATTAAGAAGTTGTATATTCCACTAAGGGTCTCCAAACCCTGCGGAGACTAGTGGAGAAGCAAATAGAAGCAGATTATTGTATTCTCTGATATTTTCAAAGAGATGACGATTGATTAGGACAGAGGCACTTGGATTGGGTTAGGGTGATGAAGGTAGCGGTGACCTACATAATGTAAGACAGATCGAAATGGACCCTCACTATCCGCAATAATTGGGATTATGGCGTCCGATGTAATTTCACCATTAATAGTGAAATAATCAATAGTCCACATTTGAAACAAATTTTGACTATAAAAAATAAACTAAACAATACTAGCTGACCCGTGCGAAGCATTCGCATTCTAACTTACTTAAATCCCACTTAATTAAAGTAATAGGTGTATCCTCAATGCTGTTTATAACCACGTTTACAATTAATTAAAAATAGCAATATAGTGGAGTTACGGCAGCTCTCCAGCTGGGTATTGTTATCATCAGTGTTGCCAACGCCAGGAAAATATCCCTACAACTTACTTGATCTTACATCACTGTTACTTTCGGATTCTTTATTTCTTTTATTTTCATATAATTGTATTTTGTATATTTTTCCGATGTAGCGGTTAAGGAAAGCTTTAAAATGATGCCTCATTCATGTAATTTGATGATGTATTAAGAAAGTTATGGTGTACCGACAAAAAAATGGCCTTGAGAAATAATATATGTGATAATATGTAACACCAGATGTTTAAATTATAATACAGTATTCTTTTTTCGTTTGCGTTTCCTTTTACGTAACTTAAAAAGCTGTTGGTTGAGAAGAATAATAATTAATTATTACCTGATATTAAATCTGCCAAGTTGGTTGCTATGTTAATAAATGTAATCACAAGAACCATGTTTTGGTTCAATACATGCCTACCTAATATCGTGTCAAATTTTTGATACAAATCAGTTGTTTTATTTGATATATAATACAGACAGCCTTTTCATTGAGATTTTGTTTGTTTGCTTTTATTTTGTTAACCTAATGTAAATAAACGGTACCAGGAACTTTCACATACTTTCTCACAACATATTAAAATTATTAATCAGATTCATTGTGACTTCATAATTAATTGTAGGTGGGGTAGGAAAGGTGATATTAAAGTAGGAGATTAACTAATAAATATTATTGTTATTAGCTAGAGAGAAAATTATTCTATCGATTTCGAACAAATTTTCACAAAACACGACTATTTGGCTTGTATAGATTCACGAAAAAAGGTTTTGAAAATTTTTGAAAAACAACCCCCTTTTTGGCCAAACAGCCCCCAAAAATCAGTTATTATTATTATTAGCTAAATATTTTTTTTAGAAAGATACAGTTTTCTGCATATAGTAGGGTACTTTAAGGGCTACAAATAAGCCAAATTTGATCAAAATCGTTAACGGTGTTTTTTATACAAAAATAATAACTGATTTTTTGGTGGTTTTAGGACAAAAAGGGGGTTGTTTTACAAAATTTGTCAAAACCTTTTTTCGTGCATCTATATAGGCCTAATTGACATGTTTGGTGCAAATTTGTTCGCAATCGATCGAATAGTTTTCTCTCTAGCTTTGTATACATACATACATACATACATACAGACAGATAGACATACAGACAGACATTTTGTAAAAAACACTTTTTTGTACTCAGGTGGTGCCAAAACGGATATTTCCACAAAAATCTCAACATTAATTTTTTTGTGATCACTTTACTTTCTCTATACTATGGTGAAAAAGTAAAAGCTGTTTTTGTGAAGAATAATTAACTGGTACTAAATTTACTAAGTTCGTTGCTACATGTTAATGGATGTAAATGAATTCAACAAAACTGTACTGATAAGCTTTTGATCCGAATCAGCTGTTTTTTCTGTTATACGGCTGGGAGTGTAACAATTTTGCAAAATCCTTTCTAAGTGTGCGTCTATGATCGCTTAAGAATGTATCTTCAAATTTTGTATTTTTATCTTAAGTAGTTTTCTCGTTACTTTGATTCCATCTCAGTCAGTTAGTCAGCACATAATCTATATATATGTAGATTAATGGAACTTAGGTTATTTCTAATTTACGCATTTTATAAATTAATGTAATTTAAAATATTTTGAAATCAAAAGCTCAATCAGTCATTTAATTCTTCAAGGAGTTACAAGTCACCCTAATGCACTTTCCTTGTCGTAACAGAAGGGGAGTTATTACAAAGTAAAATTAAAAAAGAGATGAATATTTTATCCCAAGATGTTCCATTAAGACTGGATGTTTGGCAAATTATCTGAAATTCTCTTATATTTTATCGCTGTAAGTTTAGAAACTTGATTAAATTAAACCATCACGGTTTAAGTTTGGCTGGCTATTAGCATACAACAAAAATGTATAACGGTGTAAGTTTCTTTTCTTAATTGATAATGTGGTAGCTCAGTTAATAAGGTGTTGGAATTTGAATACGTCACTGTAGGCGCTGCCTTATTTTCGATACTGGTAACATGGTGGGCTTTCCATTCCATTGCTTTATTTTTCCTGTGGATGAAAATGTAGAAAGGCAACAGTTTAGTTATGGGTGTTCAAGTTATTGTTCTTACACTAGTTAGTGTTTACATTCTTGATTTCGGTCTATAGGCCTACAATATTAAAAGTTTTGCAAAACTAAATGCCTAAAGAAGTGTACAGGTTTAGCGTAATGGAAATCACATAAAATAATTGTGTTGTCGTAATTTAACAATCTATTACTTGTAAATTTCAGATCATTAAATTGAAAAAGAACAGAGTTACACATATTACTGTTTCATTTATTAAACCAACTACTAAGCTCCCGTGAAAAACCACAGGCAGATTAATAAGATACACATTAGAAATATACAATTTATAAAAAAATCAATGAAGACCACACGGGAGAAATGTAAACTTACATGGCGATATTCTGATGAATAGAAAATATATTATGGAAATTATTTTGTTATTAAGCTGGACATCTGAATCAACTGTTTATCTGTTATTTTATTAAATTCGTAGCTATGGTAACGAATGTAAATACATTCAAGAAACATGTGTTGTTTCTTCAGTCTAGGCCTAACCTTAAATTATTTTGTGTGTTTAATTTAAATTTTATGTATTTCTGATGCACTATTATATAAAAATATTAGCTTTTTGCACTTCTTCATCATTTCAACTTTAAATCTATACTATTAAATAAAAATCTAATGGTGTCTGTCTGTGTGTGTGTGTGTTACTCAAATCACGTAAAAACTACTGGATAAATTTGAATGAAATTTTGCACACATATAGATCATGACCTGGAATGAAACATAGGCTAGAATTTATTTACATTCAAAGGTTGAAACAACCCCTAAAACAATACATATTAATCATGTAAAAACTACTGGATGGATTCGAATGAAATTTGGCACACATATTTATAATGACCTGGAATGAAACATAGGCTAGAATTCATTTAGTTTTAAGGGTTGAAACAACCCCTAAACAATACAAATTTATTATTATACTTCCATTAAGAATAGAGAGCTGGAAATTTGTACATTTATTTCTTAAACGATATATATAAAAAGTAAACCATATTTGTATTTTTTAGTTTATTACTAAGGGGTGAAAATGTAACAACCCCTAAATCAAATACAAATTAATTATTATACTTCCCATTAAGCTAGAGAGCTGGAAATTGGTACATTTATTTCTTACAATACATATATACTAAAATCATATTTGCAGTTTATAGCGTTCTGCTAAGGGGTGAAAATGTAATAACAACCCCTAAAACAATAAACATTTATTACTATGCGGTGAATCTTTGGACCGTGTGCGAAGCCACGAATACCTGCTAGTATGCTATATACACATGTGCACCATATAAAGTAGAGCGTTTCAGAAAATGCGTGATGTTAAAATCCGATTCACCCGCCGGCAAACAGCGCTGAGGTGCGCCTATAGAATAAGCCTATGACGTAGGATAGTCTGTTACTCTT
>JAGFPH010001665.1:38874-51727 GCA_018207615.1 Philaenus spumarius
TATCCAACTCAAATGTATTATTTAGTGCGCTGAGTGCGCCTATAGAAGTTTATACTTCAAAAATTCAATTTTAAATCAACAAACTGTGTCTAGGGCTATCTACCTATGCCAAGGGTTATTTTGAACTCTGTAAATGTGTACAATTATAAGAATTATAAACCTGTAGGCCTATTTATTAAATTTTTTAATTATATACATTATCATGTATAAAAATAAAGATTAAAACATTGTATTTTAATATGGTTTTATTTCATAATGATAGGTCAAATGATTTAGAAATTACTATAATAATAATGAAGAAATTAATAATTGAATATGTTTATATGTTACTAGGGGAGACCTCTGCGTGCTCCGCACGCCAATCCCCAATGGAACCTTCTAAAAACATATGTTATGTTTTATTTATAATAAAGGTGTAGGATTAATAATAACCACAAAACTAAGATGGTAAATAATATTAAATGTTCAATTTAAATTATTTCTTATATTTTGTAACAACAGTTATAATAATGGTTAAAAGAACCAGAAAGGCTCAGGTCTACACGTTAAAACCCTAACCTAAAAGCTAGAAATACAAACATAATTGCTTCAAATTTTGAAATCAGCTGTTAATGGAAATATTGGAGCAAACAGCTACATTATGTTATTTTATTCAATTTGTTGCTATGGTAATAAATGTAAATACATGTGTTGGTTTATTATTCTGGCCTAACCTAAGAATTTTTTCCGACTAAATTTACAAATATTGAAATAAAAAAAGGTTTTTATCGAAATGAATTATAGCCTATGTCACTCAGGGATAGTGTAGCTTTTTATAAGTAAAACTATTTTTTTCAATCGGTTCAGTAGTGCCAGAGATTACCCCCTACATACAAACAAACAAAAAAACAAACTTTACCTATTTATAATATTAGTATAGATACGAAGATGTAAGAATGTTTCCGAAGTTAAACGAATCAGTATCTCTTCTTTAAATTTGTAGAAATGAATACATTGATAATAAAAGGTTATATTTATACTCATTTTATAACCTCAAAGGAAATTTTATCTATACTTATAAAAGCCAAATACCATTGACTCGTTGGCTCATTGACTCATCACAGTTTCTCCAAAACCACGAGGCCTACAAACATGAAATTTGGCCCTAATACTCTTTATAGCCTCTAGACGCGCACTAAGAAAGGGTTTCCGAAAATTCGAAATTTTAGGGGGGTCAAAGTTAGTAATTAGTAAATCACGATTTCTTAAAACCTACCGAACGGATTGGAATGAAATTTGGTATGTAGCTTCCTCTAGGGCCCATAGATGCCCGCTAAGAAAGGGTTTCAAAAAATTCGAGACTGTGGGGAGGGGGGGGGGGGGGCAAAGTTACTAAAACACGATTTTTCTAAAACCATTGAACGGATTGGATTGGAATTGGGTATGTAGTTTCCTCTAGGGCCATGGGTGCTCGCTAAGAAAGGGTTTTAAAAAATTCGAAATTTAGGGGGATTTAGGGGGGTTTGGGGGGTCAAAGTTACCAAAAAGAAACACCGAACGGATTGGAATGAAATTTATTATGTAGCTTCCTCTAGGGTCTTAGGTGCTTGCTAAGAAAGGGTTTTTAAAAAATCTAAATTTTTGGGGAGCTTTGGGGAGGTCAAAGTTACTAAAAATCCCCATAAGAAATACATAGGCCTAGTGTAATATATTTATTGATATATTTTTTTTATTAATGTACATTTAACTTTGATTTGTCTATCCGTGCAAAGCCGGGTCGGGCCAGCTAGTATTGTATATAGCCTGCATCAGTTTTTTTAACTCATATTTAAAAAAATCAACTTCACAAGATTTAAAATATTGATTGAATTTGTAATCATAACCCCAAAGTATAATCTTTGCTAGGTTTTGTTTAAGTATTGCAGATGATGGGTGAAATCAGCTGTTATATTATATTTTTACTCATGTACGTACTTAAAAGGGGCGTACACGCGCTTTTATAGGAGTTGGTAGTAAACTCCTGTGAGAAATGACTGTCAGATTAATTATTAGAAACACATTAGAAATACAAAATTAAGAAAAATAAACGGTATCAGTTAACTGACACAAACTTTCTCCCAACTACTGTAGTCAAAATAATATTGTTTTTAATCATTTTATTTACTACTTTTTAGAACAAAACAAAAAAATAATATTCTACCTACTTCAATCGTATAAAAAAATGATTGTCCCAGGCGGGATTCGATCGCGCGACCTTTGAATTACTGGCCGTGCTCGCTACCGTGGTGCTACCCCGTGCGGCCGCTGCCGCGATGATAGATCGACAACACAAACTTGTTTATTTTTAAACATTTGCCCATAATTATAAAACGCCGAAGTTTTGATAAAAGCGGGTGGTGTCATTTTGTTTGGCATCTTAAGCACTATAAATACTGAAAATTTGATCAAAATCGTTAGAGCCGTTTTTGAGAAATTTGCATTTTTGTCGTTTTTTATGGGTTTTTAGGGGTAAATTACCCTTAAAAATTCAAAATTCCAAAAAATTTAAAAAAACGCCTGAAGATAATAGGGTTTAGTACCCACATACCAAATTTCATGAAAATCGGACCAATAGTGTCCTCT
Source organism: Philaenus spumarius (assembly GCA_018207615.1). NCBI lineage: Eukaryota > Metazoa > Arthropoda > Insecta > Hemiptera > Aphrophoridae > Philaenus > Philaenus spumarius. Next base: position 41,476 of record JAGFPH010001665.1, read on the forward strand.
CTGGTCGTGTATACATACAGATAGACTGACAGACAGACACCACTCTAAAAACACTTTTTTGGGTTCAGGGAGCACCAAAACAAAAAATTCCACTAAAAATATTTTTGGGTTCAGGGAGCACCAACACAGATAATTGCACTAAACCATTTTTTGGGGTTCTGGGAGCACCAAAACAGATAATTCAACTGTAAATTCAAATTCGAACATTTTTACGAAAACAATACTTTCTCCATATACTACGTATAGGGTGGAGAAAGTAAAAATAACTATTTAAAAACAACAAACTTTATCTATAAGCCTACCTAATTATGACGTGGGCATTTTTAACTCGGTAAAAGAGTACAATTATAACTATTATATTATTGTGTAATAATTCCTTTTTAGTAATAACAAATATTAATTACCGGTATATAAATAAAAAACAGAACACAGTTTCTCATAAAAAATAAGTATTAAACGTTTTTTATGAGAAACTGTGTTCTGTTTTTTATTTATATAGTGTTATTTCTCATAAGTCCAGTTCAAATTTAAATTTTGTTAACAAATATTAAATTTAATGGGCCTATTCAAGGTGAACATGTATAATTATTTTCAAACTGTCATAAAAATAATATAAATATTATATGTTTTGAGGTTAGAAGTCGTTGAAAATTTATGTCTTTTTAAATTCTTTTTGTTTGTTCAATTCTTCAGAAGAAACTACTTTTGCATACAAACAACAAACTATATAACTTAACCTATATTATATGCATTTAGGGATTTTTAACATTGTAAATGTAGAGAATCTATAATTAATTATAAGAAGTTGGCCCATATACAGCCTAATAGTACTTCACGGTGAACAAAATAGGACGTACATGGTTGTATTGCTTAATTTATTCGATTTAATTGATTTAATCAAGTTAGTTGTAAACACAACGTTAAAGTATGTTATAGGCTTAGGTTCGTGTTGAATTTCGTATGTTAATCAGATTTATCAACGTGCATTATTTTATTTACAGAACTGGTAAACCCCCGTGAAAAATCACAGGCTGATTAATTACATACATATTAGAAATACACAATTTAAAAAACAAACGATTTACAAACAACATTAAGGGCTACTTAAACATAATAACCCCAAACTATAATATACACAGGGTTTGTTTAAGTATTACAGATGATGTGTGAAATCATTTTCTTCTTTAAACTTGTAGGCTATATAAACAAATATATTGATGATAAAAGGTTGTATTTATATATAGTTTATAACCTCAAAGCAAATATTATAACGTATATTATAGTATTCATTAGTTCTATAACTCATATTAAAAAAAAATCAACTTCACAAGAAATTATAACGATTGAAGTTGTAAACAAAACCCCAAACTATAATCTATTATTATTACTCACTTAGGGACGTATATTCGCTTTTATAGGCGTTGATAATACACCATAAATACAGTGTGAATATAAATAGTACTAAATATTTTTAGATGGGAACATAAGTTTTGTCTTTTTATGCCTTTTAATTTGACATACAACAAGATGTGGGTTCAGGTAATGTTACAAAGAATAGGAGAGGACTAGGTGATTCCAGTCTAAGTTTCAGACGGGGTGTAATGGACTACATACAATCCTTTGGTAATAAATGTTGCATTGTACCATAAAGGTCTCGCGAAGTTTACTATCATTTAAAGTCAACTGTATTAAATGTTTGGTCGCTTAATTGCTTTAGGAAGTCGTTAACTATCTTCTCTCAGCAAACCTCCCTTGATTCAAACGTGATATTAAAGTTCCATATCTAATATTTATCTTCGTACAGTTTGGTATAACAGCGTGAGTGGTAATATACAGCTTTGCGTGGTAGATACTATTGCGACATGTTAGAATAAATACAAGAATCTGCCAATTAGGTTTATTTTTGTGTATTGAATGTAATTACCACTTCCCAATAAAAAACACAAAACAAATGTATTGAAAATAAATGTTTTTAGAAAAGTTTCAAATACATCGTAGCAAAACCAACTCGTCTTTGTGGGTCCCCTTTAGGCCAGTGAGCCATGTAATTAACTAAACCAGTGAGCACTTTATGGCCCATGGCGCTCACAGTCCACATCCCCTGAGAACTGCATTCATTCACTACAGTCTTTGTATAACATACGTTTTTGAACTAGCGTAGTAATAGGAAACAATTATTACGTTTAGTTATTCTTTAAACATTTACAATTATAAAAAAAACTGTAATTGTGTGCTTAAGACCACAAGGGAGAAGTGGACACTTTTCTAAAACAACTTTCGAAATGAGGAAGCACAATTCCATTTCAGAGGTATTACTCATTAAACTATACATTGTATTAACATTAACAGATTAAGCCTATGACGTAGGACAATCTGTTACACTTATATACCCAACTCAAATGTACTAAATTAGCAATGCATTCGTGGCCTAACCGGCTAAGGCGCTAGTCTATGGTGATTGTTGGGTTTTGCGATAACTATATAAATATAAGTTCGGAGGACCACCTAAAACTAAAGTCATTAGGAACCTTGTTTGTACACATATGATTATAACTAAATAACTATACAGATTGAATTGCAAAAAATTACAGTACCTTTTAATTGCACGAGGTTTGTACTTGTAGTATCCTGGCAGTAGTCAGGGCGTCGCTTGTTGAGATACGTCGTCCTTCGCGTTAGTCACTATTTAAAATCACTTTGACACACATACCCAGTTCACAATTTACAATTCAATAGATATTTAGTAGAACACATATGTACAAGTAAATCAATTAGTTTCCCAACAGACGGGATAAAAGTCAGATTGTACAGTAAAACAAAAAGGTATAAAGCGTTAACACTTTGGATAATTCCAAACAAAATTAGCGTTGGTTATTAATTTAAACCAAAATTAAAACTTCTACGAGGTGCGTGGAGTCAACTTGATGGAATGCGTCGGCAGACTGAATTAGCGTTGGTTAGTAACTTAAACCAAAATTAAAACCTCTACGCACGAGGTGCGTTGAGTCAGCGTGAGAGACAGCGGTAGACTGAATATTCTTTAGAAAAACGGGAAACAGGCGTTCAAACTATCGACCAATCAGAATGCTGGATGGATCGTATGATCTAACAGAAACGTTAAAATTAATTAGTTTATTTTTTTCCGTTTTGAAGGGTCCCGTGCTCTGTTCGGTAGCACAACCAAGAGCAGGGAGCGGTAATTTTAAATGGACGCGTTTGCACTGAACATAGCGGCGCCCTTGAAACATTGTTTCAATCGATAGTTTCCAAAAAGTTCGAACATAGCATTGGTTTAAATTAAGCGAAATTATATACAAATGTTGAGGGTTTAGTTGGTACCTTCTGTTGGTAATTTAAATCTCTTGACTGAAGGTCGCACAAGGACTCCAGATGCGGTGCGTATGGTAACAACTCTAGTGACGTCATCTTTTCCAGGATGCGTAACGATGATTCTACCCATTGGCCAGTAGAGTGGACGAGAACTATGTTCGTGTATTAATACGAGATCTCCTACTTGTAAGTTCTCCGATGGGTTTGTCCATTTAACTCGTTGTTGGAGCGTATGTAAATACTCCATGCTCCATCGCTTCCATAAGCGTTGGGTGAAGGCTTGAATTTGTTGCCAATGGTTTAACCTATTTTGTGGAAGTTATGATACATCTTCTTCAGGAAAAGAGACAAGTGGACATCCTGTTATGAAATGACCAGGAGTGAGTGCGGTTAAGTCAGAAGGGTCGTTTGATAATGGTATTAGCGGTCTTGAATTTAAAATTGCTTCTACTTTGGTAGTAAGCGTGATAAAGTCCATGAGGTGCAAAGTTTGCTTTCCTATGGTGCGTGTTAAGTGATGCTTGGCATTTTTAACTGCGCTTTCCCACAATCCTCCTTGATGTGGAGCAGCAGGAGGTAAAAAATGAAATTTTATATTGTAGGTTGAACCGAAATTTGCTATGTCACTTTTGAAATTTTTTAGTGTGAGATATGCTTGATAGATTTTGTTTAATTTTGTAGCGGCGCCCGTGAAGTTAGTTCCACAGTCGCAGTAGATGTCAGAGCAAAGTCCTCGTTTGTTGATAAAGCGGTTAAGTGCGTTTATAAAAGCTTCAGTGCTAAGTCCATGGCGACTTCTAAATGTACAGCTTTTGTAGAAAAACACAAAAAAGTATTTAAATAAACTTTAACAATTTTCGAATTGCGAAGCATGTGAACCTTTACAAAAAATGGTCCTGCGAAATCAATTCCAGTGCGTAGAAATGGTTTGGAGGGAGTTAGTCTTGTGGATGGCAGATCGCCCATTAATGGGAATCTGTTACGTGGTTTAGCTCGGAAACAAGTGACACATTTAAAGATACAAGATCTTATTGCATTTCTTGCAGATAAAATCCAATATTTCTGGCATAAGAGTGATTGCGTTAATTGTGGTCCAGCGTGTAGATATTTATTATGATAGTGATTAATTAAAAGTTGTGTTACATGGTGTCCTTTCGGTAATAAAATTTGGTGTTTAGCGTTATAGTCAATAGGTGCGTTTTTGATTCTTCCTCCAACTCTGAGTATCCCAGTTTGTCCAGAAATGGATGAAGTCTGTTTAATTTCGTACTACATATTTGATTAGATTTGAGTTTCTTTATGTCTTCTGAGAAGTGATTCTGTTGTACTAGTTTCATTAATTTTAATTCTGAATGGTTTAATTCTGATGAAGTGAGAAAGCCACAATGTTTTGTTGAGGATTTGCAATTATTTATAAAACGAAGAACGTAAGCCATGATGCGTTGTAATTTTGTCCATGAAGAGAGCAGATCCAATTCGATGATTGTCGTTACTCCAATGAGAAAGGGTTGCGTGCGAGTTTCTGGCAGAATGTCCAACACCGGATGTGGTGTATTAGGCCATTCATGGTTTGAAAGTGTTAACCATTGTGGCCCCGACCACCATAAAGGATGGTTGAAGAGTGCGGAAGGAAAAGTTTGTCGCGTGGCACAATCGGCTGGATTGTGACGTGTGGGAGTATGGAACCAGTTCTCCGGCGAAATCCATTCCTGAATTTGGCTTACTCTATTGGCTATATAGACGTTTAACTTATATGGCGGTGTCCTTATCCACGATAAAATCACTGTGGAGTCAGACCAACATCGTAATTGATTAATTTTGAAAAAGGGTTGAATTAATTCTAAACAGTGTTTTAGTAATTTAGCGAGTAAGTGTGCACCACACAATTCTAATCTAGGGAGCGAAATTCGTTTAAGCGGAGCAACTTTTGATTTTGCCATTAGCAAATACGTTTTTGTTATATTGTTTTGATCAGTTGTTCGTAAATAAACAACAGCGGCGTATCCTTGTTCCGAGGCGTCACAAAAACCATGAAGTTGTATATCAATAGCGTTACATAAATCAAGAGAGCGTTTAATTTTTAAATTTTTCAGGATAGGCAAATCTGAAGTGAAAGTTTGCCAATCTTTGACAACTGTTTCTGGAAGTGGGTCATCCCATGCGATTCCTAATGTCCATAACATCTGGATTAGACATTTAGCGTAAAATATGACTGGTGTAAGCCAGCCACACGGGTCATAAATGCGTGCGATAATAGAAAGTACTGAGCGTTTTGTGTACGTATGTTCAGGAATTTCGATCGTGTAAGAAAACACATCTAAAATGGGCATCCATTTACTTCCTAAAATGTTTAAAAGCGGTTGATCCGTAGATTGAAAGTATAGCGGAACTTCGTGGTATTCTTCTGGAATGGAAGTAAAAAGTTCAGTAGCGTTTGAAGACCATTTGCGCAATTCAAATTGGCCCTCGTCTAATAATGCGATTAATTCTTGTTGTAGCGTTAATGCGGATGAAATATCACTCGTTCCGGTGACTATATCATCGACGTAAATATTTTGCGTTATGACTTTAGCGGCTTCAGGTGTAACGTCCCATCAACTACTTACAACCTTTCTATCATTTATCCTTACCGACATTTCCCAAATAGTTATCCTTTTCTCCGCCAGACGTCGACTCTGTACGGTATTACTTTCTAATCGTGCATAACTGAACAGAGGTCGTTGTCTCACAACCCATCAGCTGTTCTTTATCTATTCAGTTAAAATTTTGCTTGGTCATAGGAGTGTTCTAAAGCGTCGGCCATTAGACCGTTACGAACAAAACCTTCAAGACGCTGCCAAGTGGTAGTTATGTTGTTACACTTTAAATAATTTAGTCGCGATTAACGACGGTGTGTCGCTAAATAACATGACTTTCTTCTAAACCTTTGTTTTCCGGATACCAGGTAGGAATGTTTTTAGCTTTACCTTGATAATTATAAAATATTTACTTGTAAAACTTAATAAGGTTATTTCCACTTTTGGTTTATGTATAACTTCCTAACTCATTTTGTTCAATTTATTAGAGAAACCTATGTATTTCATTTTTTTACTACAGCCTAAATTTTAAATGCAAATCTTACAGCCTACAAAAACTATAAAGCCGATACCATGTTGGTTATTGCTAAAGCCTAAACATATTTCAACAAACAGGCCTAAACTGCTCTGTATTAATTAACTATAACTGTGTAGTTTTCTACAGTGTAACCAATATTGAAAACTTTTAATAAGCTATAAGCATAATATTACTGATATGTAACTAAACGTTAACATTTTTTTTATGTTACCATGTGGCTTAGCTAACATGTAAAGACAGTCTTATGCAACATTACACATGTTGTATTAACCATTACAATCTAAGTAGCAATTTGCCATCTTGCGCTACAAATTTTAATAAAACAGCCAACTCAAAGAACTATCTTTTATGCTTATTTAAATTAGCTGCAAGTTTTCTAAAAAAGAAATTGTTATTTGTGTTATACAGTTATACTGGTTCAACTCCAGGGAATGTTATAAAATACAATGGCATAATCTGCAACAGCTACGCTTTGAAAAGGCCTACTTTCCAACAGAACTTTAAAAATATTAAAAAAATATTTCTACAGTGCTTTAATTAAAGACAGAATTTAATTTAAAATGTGAACGATCTGCAGTTGTTCTTTTTCTTTTATGTTAACTGTTAAATAGGCTGTATTTTGAAAAGTAATTTTTGTATATGTGTACTATTTAGGATATGTTAGTATTTAATAATTGGGAGGAGCAAGCTAGCACATTTCGGACCTTATCCCTAAGGGCTGCATATTAGAAATTTCACACCTTTTTTATATATAGAGAGACGTCTCATAATTAATTTTGTCTATTTATTCAATTATTTATAATTACCTTTTAGAGTTGGCCAACGACATATATATTTATTCTTAAAACAAATCCATGGTATTTCATGTTAAAACTTTGTAACTTGTTAATCCTTTTCTGTATAAATTCTGTAATTATTATTAAAAGGGAGGGTTTTTGATTTTTATTTTTGGGGAGGGCTTTTAAATTCAATTTAATAAAATATATATGTTTTCTTTTTTAAAATCTCAAACTTTTTTGTATTAAGGGCATATTAATAATTTCTTTTTTTGTATTAAGGGCATGTAAACTTTTTTTTTACTTTGGTTAATAAAGCCAAAAATTATATCTATTTCTATGGTTTATTGAGCTAACCTCTAGGTATCCTGTGCATTGTAAGAGATAAGCTGAAATATTCCTACTTTTGGTGATATTTAAATTCTAAGGTAAGTTTTGAACAGTACCAATCTATGTGGCCCAGTATTGCTTCAGTTCCATTAATTATTCTTTTGTAAGATTGGTGCATGTTTTCTGGTAGCAGAGCGTGGTTACTTTCCGTTTAAAAAATTGGTTCAGCTGTCCGGTTGTCAGATAGGCCTAAATTTAATTTTGCTTTTGGTCACACTCTGTGATTATAGTTGTTAATCTAGTTTGATTTTTCGTTTGGTGGTAACTCAATGGTCCTTGTTCTTGTTTCCTATCGATATTTCCTTCATCCGTCGCACCTTTCTCATACTACGACATATTTCATAAACCTATATTTTTTTTTGATGAAACTTTAAAAATTTTTTGTTTTTTTTTTCTCAGTTCCTTTTTTATATACAATTTTAGATATATCCAAGCAGAGACAAAAAAAAAAACAAAAAAATTACAAAAAACTATAAAATCCAAAAAAAATAATAAAATTTCATAAAATCCAAAAATAGATAGAAACTTAATAAAATTCAAAAAAAATTACAAAATTTCTCTCTGTTTGTATCTGTCTTTAATTCTTTTCATTTTTTTTATTTTACATACACATAGTTTTTTTTTTTTTTCTCTTTTCCAAATTATCACCTGGCTTTTTTTTATTAAATTAAATAAACATGTCGGACTTACAGCAAATAGTTGATTATCTTAGGAAGCCAGAACTTTCTTTTGTTTTGAGGTAATGGTGCGAGGAGGCAGTGTTGGCACTGTAAGGACTATGCGACCTAGTTTGCGAGGCCTACTTCAGGCGGGTTCTGAGCCTTGTGCTAATAATAATATTACCGTTGATAATATTCAGGAGCAGTTAGAACTTGCTCAGGAATCTCTTGACGATTTAAATGATACACTTTCTGATTTAGACTTCACACTAAATTTAAAATTAGTTCGTTTTAATACAAGGCTCGAACTGTTTGAAGCTAGGTTGAGCTTATTAACCATCGGTATAGATAATTTAAATTTAAATGCCACTGAACACAATGCAGAGTGTAATCGCATGTTGGCAGCCCTGCAAATGCTTAAATTGAATTTTCAGTCGCTCTCTGCAGAAAATTTGAATGCCTCAGTAGTTTCCACGCAGTCCGCGGCGCCGCACCAAATCAACGTGGCCACAGTTCCCACCATTTCGATTTTAGGGCAGCAGTCAAACGAAAGAAATTCGCTAAACACAGGCTCTGTACCTGCTCCCGTTATTTTGGCACAGGAGTCCACTCCTGAAATAGTCTATGGCAAACTCAGCCATCCCGCTGAAAAGTTAATAGCAACCTTGCCCGTAACAGACGGCTTCGATTTAGAGAAGCTTATTAAATTTATCAAAATTGCCTTGTCCTTATGTAGAATTTATCCGGACATTAAAAGAAATATTTTAAGTATCCTTATGCCCTACGCAAAGGAACCGTTAAGCTCTTGCTTATGTAAGCATACGACGTTTCGTGCTTTCCACAGAGAGGCTCTAGACAGTTTTATTCCTGCTAAACGTCGGAACACTTTGGAGCAGGATCTCTTCTTTAGACCTCAAGGTTTGGAAGAGACTCTGCACCATTTTGTCTCCGACATCAAGGAAGCAGCGCAGGTGCTTCTCGTAGATAAAAATGAAGCTGAAATTACGCAATTCATTGTAGATGCTCTCTCGCCGGAAGTGCGAAACTGTCTGGTTTTCGCAAAGAGGCCTGTTAACTTTAATGACTTGGATACCATCTGTGCCCAAGTCAACAATACCTTATATACAGATAAAGAAAGATTGTCTACCCAAAAAAGCTTCTCTAGGTCGGAACCCGAGTTTAGACCCATAAGGTCACCCGTAACCTGTTACAATTGTGGCCAAAGAGGTCATACTAGCCCGCAGTGTAGGCAGTATCCTAATCAACGTCGACAGTATCAAAACAATTTTTCTTCTCATCCAAAAAAACGACTCAAGGGGCGGAAATTAGTCGTTTTTCCAATCAAAGCTCCTACAGTAAGAAACGACTATAGCCACATCAAATTTTATCAATCTTTTTTTAAACCTGCAAACTTAAATAAAACCTTACCACGTAAGACACCTCTTTTAAATGAATCTGTTCTCTTTCATACTAAACCTGGGGTAATACACAATCAGTATAGGTCCAAATTACATTCTAAACATGAGAGTAATCTCTCAACACCCACTAAATCTTATCACTCTTCAAATTTTAAACAGGGATTAGTTGCACCCTTTTACTTAAGGCCCACGTGCCTCAACTGTAGAACAATTGGTCACTATAACTGGGAGTGCCCTTCTTTCAAAAAAGGTAAAGATAAGATCAATAGTTTTTCTCCCTTAGCTAATAACTCTCTCACGCGAAAAACATATAAGTCTTTAAAATCTAAAGGTTTGAGCAACAAGATTCTACCTCTTGTTGAAGTGAATTTTAAAAATTTTAAGACTAACGCCTTGTTAGACTCTGGCTCAGTCAGGAGCATCATGTCTTCTGATCTTTTTAAACATTTAGAATCTTTAAATGTAATTAAAGAAATCCAAGAGGTAAAATCGGAGTGCCTCACCGCAAACGGAGAAAACTGGGGATCAATCTAGCTTGTAAAGTCCATATTAAAATACAGCACTG
>JAGFPH010001665.1:62198-72603 GCA_018207615.1 Philaenus spumarius
AGGATGCGGGAGAGCCTAATTTGGGCCAAAGTTTTATTTCGGCAAAGTGCCCTTCGGTTGAACTCGAACAGAACCTTACGTTCGGGTTAGCTTGGTTTTCCATAAGTTATAACACATTTTATAAAAATAATTCGGGGGTACAGCGAAGCCTAAGCTGGGTCAAGTTCAGCATTTTGGTTCGGGTAAGACCGGTAGAAATATATTACAAGGGGTTGCGGCAGCGCCTATGGTTAGCCTAAGCTTTATTTCGCCTAAGTACGACTTTCGGGGGTTGCGGGAGAGCCTTACGTTCGGAAAATACCGGTTTGCGAGTCTTAATTTTGACTAAGTCCGATTCGGATTTACTCGGAATCGATCGGTAATGTTCGGGTTGTTATAATGCAATTTATACTATATCCCGACAACACTATAACATTATATCTCTTAATTTCTTCTAAGTGACCTTCGGTTGGATTCGGGAACGATCGGTAATGTTCGGGTTGTTATAATACAATTTATACTATATCCCGACGACACTATAACACCTTGTATCTGATACAAGGTTGATGACGGTTGTTAAACTTATATACTTCACAAGATAGTACTTTCTTAACAGAATCGACGTAGCCTAACCGCTAACGTTGTGGACTCGGGTCTTGGTGGTACCCGGCTGCCGCACACTCTACTGATGTCGTCGTCGTTTTTGTCGTGGTCGTCGTTAACTTCGTCGTCGTTTTTGTCGTCGTTGTCTTTCTCGTCAAGTCGTCGTCGTCGTTGTCGTCGTCGTTTTTGTCATCGTTGTCGTTTTTGTCGTCATTGTCGTTGTCGTGGTCATTGTCAAAACAGGGTTTGGCTAATAAGTAATGTCCGCTAATGTCCGTTAGATTAAATAACGTTATGTGTCTCCAAGGTATTATTTGTTGTAGTTTGGGTTTGGTTAGTAAATAGCCTAGACTCGTATGCTAACCTAAGTATTTTTCCTGTGCCTATAAAGTCGAAATCTGGGTTAGACGTAACGACCGCTTTGGAATCGATATTTTACAATCATAAGATGAAACATTTCCAGACCGGTCATAGTGGAAAGGTTGAATCGTACTTTAAAAATCGAATGTTGCGTGAATTTACGGCCCGCGGCAGATACGAGTTGGTCAATCTATTACCGAATATAGTAAAGTCGTACAATAATACCGTGCACAGTACTATGGATATGAAACCCCGTTAAAGTTTTGAAAAAGCACGAGAACATGCTTTTTGTCAAATTGGCTAGATAGATAAGACAAACTAGTTGCGTGAGACAGGGTACCGTAGTGGCATTTTGTAGACCGTAGAGGTTGATGATTGTAGAGTCAGAGCTCAAAGCCGATCGTTAAAAGAATACATTTAAAATACGCCAGCGAATGTCTATTGACCGCTAATAAAGACACTATGATAGCTGCTTCTCTGTTAAGTACAGATAAAAGAGATTCGACACAGGTGTCTACTAATCGTAATACAAATGTAAAGAGTCAAAACCAACGGCTATTCCACAGTCTGTACATTTTCTACCTTAATATTTACCGTTCGACTTTACAACACTAGTCAGTTGTTGGAAAATGTTGCACTGGTACAATGCTGTTCGTTTAATTTGTGTAAAATCTCTTAGAATTGTTATGGGTTCGTGTGTATACGTACTTTTATGTGTGCAGTATGAATTCCAGTTGACTACACACTTATTAAAAACTACGCGACTGAACGTTTTGGCCCTCTTTAAGTAAATATATTCAAAACGAGAAAATAACTGCATAATCATGTACAAAATCAATTAATGTTAGGCGACTTGGAGCGCTCAAATGAGGTTCGGAAATTTAGGTAAAGATCTTTCGTAAATTGAGAATTATCTCCTGAACCCTAAGCGACATGTTTTAGGGGAGTTCATTTTAGGAGATTTAGGCTATGCAGTGAATGAGTTAGAAGATTTAAACTACAAAATTCGAGGAACAGTTTTAAGTATAATCGTGCTAATAAACAATGTAAAACATAAAATCAGTATCGGAAGTTTTGATGTAAGAGTGAATTTGGAAATTGTAATGAAGTTTCCATATCGTCGGGAAAACGAATGGCAGTTATATATTGCAACAAATTATGATGGAGGTATAGAGAGAGTAACAGCTTTAAGTTCCGTTCGTCACGGACATTTAATAAGAAGACTTCTACATGGGGACGAACAAGTAAGGACCGACGACAGCGATGATGATGGATACGCATCAGGAAGACTAGTGGAACGGAGCGATGACGAAAATGCGGAACAAGAAGAATATGATGCTGAAAGACTATTGGAAATTATGTGAATTGTGTACTTTTTCGTTATGTTATGTTATATGTAGTGACTTCGTTAAATATAAATAAGAAATTTAAATAAAGTGTTAATAATTATTTCTTAAATTGTTTAAGTATTATTTTTTTGAAATTTAGGAAACACTACGTTATATTTTGGTTGATTATGTAATTACGTATATCATACGCATGGGTTGCGGCAGTGACTAAGGTTAAGCGAAGTTTTAGTTCGGCATAGATCGGATAGGTTAGAGCCACAAAATTGTGTAAAGATTTACATTAAATTTGCTAATTATTGTAATGTCTAGTCAGCATCTAGCTGGGGTGTCGAGTTTATAACAATGTACACAAATTTTAGTCAGTTAAAGTTTAGAATGCTAGTACACTACAAAATTCGGGGAAAAGCGTTAAGTATAATCGTGCTAGTAAATAATTTAAAACATAAAATCATTATCGAGAGTTTTGATGTAAATCAAGGGTGCGGCAGAGTCTAAGGTCGTAGAAGTGGTAAAGTATCGAGTAAAAAGAAACGCTTTATAAAACAGAGACATGTTATTAATAACTAATCGATTAAACGATACACAACATAGAGTAATTATTAATAATTTTAATGTAAAAGCTAAAACCGTGAATGTTACTAAGCCGTGTCTACCGACAAACATACCGATAATTTATATTGAAACAAAATTTAAAGGTGGCTAAGAGAAAGTTTTAAGGTTAAGTAATACAGGCGGATTCGATTAAGTTTGGTTATGTAATTACATATATTATACACAAGGGTGCGGCGGAGCCTAAGATTAGGTTAACTAAAGTTTTATTTCGGTTAGTTACGGTTTGTAAGAGTTGCGGCAGAGCCTTATGTTCGAAAAAGACCGGTAGAAACAGTTATATCATACGCATGGGATATGGCAGAGCCTTACGTTCGGAAAAGATCGGTTAGTTGAGCGAATTTTATATTAATAACCATTGCGGAGAAATTCCGTTGCGGGAAAATAGCTCTAATAACGGTGTTGAATACCTGCCTGCGTGTACGAAATATATTTTAGAATTCGTTTGCACTTAAGCCTCCGATAAATACATTAACGTTTCCGTTTTTCGAAATTTTGTTGCAAAATTTGGGAGAGGGGCGACCCCGGGGTTGAGTTAGACCGAATACAACTTGTTTGACTTTTTAGAAACATTACGTTATATTTTGGTCGGTTATGTAGTTACATATATCATACGCGTGGGTTACGGCCGAGCCTAATGTTAGCCAAAATTTTAATTTTTACTAAGTTCGGATTGGACTCGGACAGAACTTTACGTTTGGGTTAGCTTGGTTTTCCGTACAATATAACACATTTTATAAAAATAATTCGGGAGTACAGCGAAGCCTAAGCTCGGTCAAGTCCGGCGTTTTGGTTCGGGTAAGATCGGTATAAATATATTACAAGGAGTTGCGGCAGCGCCTATGGTTAGCCTAAGTTTTATTTCGTCTAAGTACGGCTTTCGGGGGTTGCGGCAGAGCCTTACGTTCGGAAAAAGATCGGTTTGTGAGTCTTAATTTTGACTAAGTCCGATTCGGCTGGATTCGGGGACAATCGGTAATGTTTGGGATTATATAATGCAATTTATACTATATTACAAGGGTACTATAACATTTAAAGCTCTTAATTTTGACTAAGTCCGATTCGGATTTACTCGGGAACGATCGGTAATGTTCGGGTTGTTATAATGCAATGTATACTATATCCCGACAACACTATAACGTTTAAATCTCTTAATTTCTTCTAAGTGACCTTCGGTCAGAAACTGCTGTTAAGGATAAGGTTTTAATGTAAAGAATTATATAACTTAATTAACGAACTCTTAATATGTATATATGTGTTCGCACTCTAGCGGCCGCATTTTAAGTCCGATTTGGTTCAAATTTGGTACACATGTTGGTTGTCTATGTGGCTCAGACGAGTTCGTTAGCCAAAAAAATCCAACAATCGGAAGTACGTTTTTTGACCGGAAGTAACTATTTTTTGGGATTTTTACTACGATAATGAAATTATTTTAGAGTTGTTTCTAAAAATATAAATGTAGGATGGTATTCTGCACATTTTGTTTTTTTACGCGACCTTATAGCTAGCTTGGTTCCCATAAAATCGACCAAAACGTAAAATACCATAAAAGTACCCGGTTCGAAGCACGGTAACTAGAACAAGACGGTATGTGTCACGCGCAGGTCGTTGGTGGCTATGACGTCACTGACACCGAAGCGCCCGGCATCTCTAAAGCGATTCGATTTCGGCAGTGACAAGCTTCTTAAAAACATCACCCTACACGACTATTGGGTGAACGGAAAATATACAATCTTTCATGGGATTACATATACACTGTAGGGAATCTTGAGGTGCAATTTTTTTATAGTAAAACCTTTTTTATCGACAGTAAATTCATAGTTATTAATTATAAAAAAATGTACTTGCATATACAAAAATTTAAGGAAACATTTTGTTGATTTGTTTGAAATTAATAGTATAAATGACCTAAACCCAATTAATAAACCTAAAATGGAAATATTCAAGGTCAAATATTAAGTGAAAACAATAGCACAACAAATAGTAAATACAACAAAACAGGTACTGCACCTGTAATCGGCTGTTTCCATTTCCTTGTTAGGCTACGAATAATCTTGACCTGGACATTCACATGTGGGCCTCTAAACTTGTCTTCAGTACGATCATAACAGATGTCTGAATTAACTTTCATTTCGTCAAAACTGATGACAACATCCTTATGAAAATCTTCATATATTATAGCTTGCCCTTTAAGTATATTCATACTAATATCTAAAAATCTAGGAGGGGTTGAAAATTGAGAAAGCCGCCTTGCTATGGTTGTCTCGCTTGGGAGGGAATATTTTAAAGTTTCCCTTAGATATGATAATCCTTTTTTAGAGATGCATATGATAGTTACTGTTTTTGCTACATCATCAGCCGACCAGTTTGTACATTTCCCCTTTAATACATATTGCTGCTGACATACGGTAAATATTTTTCTAATGATTGTTTGAGTTTTGATATAAGTACACTAGCATTGTTTAGTTTATTTACAAGTAATTTATTTTCTTTTTTTAAATTATTGTCGTTTTCATATAAAAGAAACTCTACCGTAGATAAATCACCAGATATAGGTCGTGTTAAATTTAAATTGGAAGAATTAGCTTCCTGATCATCATGTTTGTTTTGAATATTTACACTGTCTGCTGAATCATGTAGCAAAGATTTTATAATATTTTTAGATTCACGATTTTCGGCTCGTTGAGATAATGTGGGGGGGGGGGGTTGTGGTGGCATTTGGTATTTTTTGTGTTGGAACTGTCTTGGGTTTTAAAATGTGTTTTTTAGGTAGGTTTGTTTAATAGTTCACTTTTTAAGTCTCTTTCAAAATCTGTCGTTAAAAAATGCTCAGAGCAAATCCGCGCTGTAAGTGAATTAAAATGATGTTTCCTTTTACAAAAATATACCCACTGTTTGTGTAATTTATCTTTGGGAAATTTATGAAAGGAAATTAATAACCTCTTTGCGTGATCCGTATGATTGGTGCAACCGGCAACTGCACAACAAGGCATTTTGATATAAAACACTTAAATATACACACACTTAAACTTAAAATATTATATACACTGCTTAGAAGAAAACTATACTACACATCACGCACACATTTGTGTAAAAATTTCACATAACGAACCCATCAAATCGTTGTTTGCGTAAATAGTTAGTGCAAGTCAATCTGCTTCTGCTAGGCGGGAAGCATGAGACGGTGTCAGTGACGTCATCTGAGCTCAGAGTTACTGCGCAGCTGTCTCGTGACACATACCGTGTAGTTCTAGTTACCGTGGTTCGAAGCAAGTGGTGCAAACTCGCGAGGCCACTAGGCGCAAACAAATTCTACTAATATATTGCGTACACACAGACAGCTGTTCAACGCCTTCGTGAGTAGAGCTATTTCCCAAATTGTTGGTTGAAACCCTAAAACATAGGCCTATAAACTTAATTTTGGAAATTTGCTCAACTCACGTCAGCGGTCCAGCTGCGTGGTCGAATTCTTATATACATTAAAACATAATATCAAACGGCCAAATTGGTTCAGTAGTAAAAAACTTATAAAAGATTTTAAAAAATCATATTTTTTGCCTAAAAAAAATAACTCAAAAAGGTATGTAAAAAAGACATTTCCCCCAATTCCTATAAGTGTAAGCATTTATTTAGGTTCTAATGAATATTTAAAAAATGGTTCGTAAATAAAAAAGCCTGTTATAGAAAACCCCTATTTTCAGTAGGAAATCCAATTAATTGTTTATGAATAAGTGGAAGATAGGACTTGATGGTCCTAACTTCATCCGAAATAAAGGGTGTAAATAAATCAATCATTCTCTCTTTCTCTCTCCCCTCTCTTTCAATTAAAATATTCATGAATATGCATTTTTTAATTTCAAACCAACTAGTTGATTTTATTTAAAGAAAACTATATAGTATTTTTTCTCAGTAATGTTTCGTTCAGTACCAGTTTTTCTTTTTTTTCAAAATTCTTCTTGACTTAACGCCTGATTAAAAGTATGTTAGCGGATCATTCATTTTACTTATGAATAGTTAAAGATTAAATTCCTCTATCAGACTGTGTGCGAGAATGTACCATCCACAGATTACACATTCAAAAGCCAAGAGGTGGATAACATTAGTATACTAAATTAAGGTTAAATTAAAAGATTGTAGAATGTACACGTTTTGGTATTAATCCTTTCCTTATGGTACTCAAATACTTGTTTTAAAAACACAAAAGGCTTACTTGTTTAAGCAAATAAGCGAGTGTAACGTACAAATGCCAATTTATACAACCGATCCATTTGTTCCTCCTTATTTAAAGCACACAAGGGAAAACGCTCGGTGTTTGTTTTGGGAATAGAAAGTCAGAAGGGGAAATGTAGAGAATTAAACGATTCACTTTCACACTACCTAGAAGTAAACATGGGGATTAAATGTAAGACGCACATAGCTCCGTTGTGGTTGCTATAAAGATGTGAGCTAATTTTCGCTATGCCATAGTTGTTTCTATTTATGAAATACGATTATATTAGTGAAGCGGACGTTTATCTATAAGAGCGCTGCAAAAGGTTCCGCAAGTTCTTTCTAATTTTGAATCTAATTAAAGTAGGGACTTTAAATGTATAGCATAGGCTAAAATTGTATTGCATTGTAACGGTTAAAACTAAATTGTATAATTTTCAAAGGAGGAGGTTACAAATCACAAACATTTTTATTGCAACCCACATTAAGTGATACATAATTTTAAAGCCCTGATTAAGACGAGAAAAATTACACTTGGAAATCCCCTTTGGGATGTCCCAATAAGATTTAGAAGCTGTGATCTTTCTGATATTATTATCAAGTTATGTCAATTACAATTGAACAGTCCATTTTGAGATTCAAATGTGTTATTTTCTGTGTTTGTGTTAGATCATTGCTTATTTTTTGTCATATTGTAGTGTGCTAGGAATTTCTGAATTCTAAATTTTACTTTTGGTAAGGAAGAAGCAATCGCGTGTTCAATAATTGACTTTGAATTTACTGAATATATACAGGGTGATTCAGAACTATGTGGTAATGGGTCGGTAGATCATCCTATATCTAAAAAAATAAGAAGAAAAATTCCTGTAAACATTGGCCCGAAAACGCTTCGTTACCCAGATATCCGCCATTTTTTAAAAGTTTGACTGATTGAGTTCAAACTTGGCATGACATTTAACCTAACAATGATCTATCTTTAAATAAACGGTACCAGGAACTGGCACATACTTTCTCACAAACATATTTAAATTATTAAACAGATTCACTGTGACTTCATAATTGTAGGAGGGGTAGGAGAGGTGATACTAAAGTACGAGATTAACTAATAAATATTATTATTATTACTAGCTAGAGAGAAAACTTTTCGATCGATTTCGAACAAGTTTGCACTAAACATTAGGTGCATGAAAAATTGTTTTGAAAAATTTTGAAAAACAACTGACTTTTCGGCCAAAAACCCCTAAAAATTCAGTTATTATTATTATTATTGTTAGCTAAACGATAATGTTTAGAAAAATAAGGTTTTTTGCATATGGTAGGGTACATTAAGGGCTACAAATAAGTCAAATTTTATCAAAATCGTTAGAGCCGTTTTTGAGAAATTTAGATTTTTCTCGATTTTTGGACATTTTTAGGGGGTAAAACACCTTAAAAATCAAAAAATTTAAAAAATTAAAAAATGCCTGGAGTTATTTTAGAACCACACCTACATACCAAATTTCATCAAAATCGGACCGTTGGTATGGTCTCCAGCTCTGTACACGTCCTAACAGACATCACCAAAAAAAAATTCAGGGAGCACCAAAACAAATAATTCCACTAAAAATATTTTTGGGTTCAGGGAGCACCAACACAGATAATTCCACTAAAAAATGTTTTGGGGTTCAGGAAGCACCAAAACAGATAATTCCACTAAAAATTCAAATTCGAAAATTTGAACGAAAACAATACTTTCGTCATACACTACGTATAGGGGGAGAAAGTAAAAATAATCGATTCTATCCAATCATGCGTTTCAAAATGGCGTCCGTTTGAAAATTTCAAAACCTAAATTACTAAAAAAACCCGTACATTTTAACAAAAAATGTCACGACACCTTTTTTGTAGCCCTTTTGAATCTTTATCGGATGGTGCAACTGTCAAAACAATCGGATGAAGGATAGTTAAGTTATGGGTAATAATTGGTTTGTTCAACCCAGCTTCACAGTAAACACAGCAATATTGTATGTACATTTGCTGTTATTATCTTTATTGCTGTTACTCCGCTTTACCATATTAGACCGACAATCTATCCTCTTAGATAAGATAAATTTAAAAGATAGCATACTTGACAATTTTGACCAGACAGGTTAGAATTGCATGCACAATTTTATGTTGGAGCATAAACTTACAAGAGATGAAATACTTGTTTCTGTTGATGTTTGTTCTCTGTTTCCGAGTATACCTACCAAGGAAACCTTGACATTTCTAAAATAATGTTTAACTAATAATCTTGTTGAATCTCAGAAAATCAATGAATATGTAAGGCCTCCATGAATCAAAATCTTTATATAATGAATATTTTCAACAAATCGAAGGTACAGCAATGGGAAATTGTCTGTCACCTTTTATAACAGAACTATTAAATGAGTAAATTTGAGGAAGATTTAAAGAATAACCTTAAATATTTTGCTAGAATTTGGTTAAGATATGGTGATGTTGTGTTTGCTGTATTTGATCTTAACATAAACAGTACCAGAAACTGGCACATACTTTCTCACAAACATATTTTAATTATTAAACAGATTCACTGTGACTTCATAATTGTATTAAATTATGATAGGGGATACATTTAAATAGGAAAGTAACTAATAAATATTATTATTAGCTGAATTTTTCTTACAATTTCCACCAATACAAATGGGACCTATCACTAGTCCCTAATGATTTTTGCAAAAAACGTTGACTTTTACAAGATACTGAATTTTGTTTAACATTTCCAGTATCGGTTTTTATCATTTTAATACTCACAGTTTTCACTACTTAAAACTATTCGACTTAATAAATTAATATCTGAACCAAATTAGCCTTCATAACTTATTAGAACTACATTTAACTATTGGCATCATCATCATCATAATCATCATACAGTTCTTGCACTAAACGTACTTGGTTGGGCTTGAAATTTTAAGAAATTCTAAGAGCTAATTGTTAACTGATGTCGTGCTCTTACGCAACATTCCAAGTGGATGACTGAATTTTTTTAATACATTTCTAACGACTTTTCTTCATCAGTGGTGTTTTTGGGTCGGGATGGTCTTGCTGTATCCGTAATATTGTCACTTTCTTCAAAACGCGTAACAGTTTTTGTCACTGTAGGATACATTTTGAAACAGCTGTCTGTTTAGGAAAGGTGGTCGCCAACCTCAAGCAATGACCTCTCTGTCCAAGGTTGATAGAGTATATAGGTTGACGCATTCCCGCCTCGCCCTGCAGTCCACAATGCCTGCTAGCTGTGACGTCACGCAGTGACCTGG
>JAGFPH010001665.1:77603-96819 GCA_018207615.1 Philaenus spumarius
GTAGTTTTTGAGAAATCGTGATGAGTGAGTCAGTGAGTCAGTGGGTTTTGGCTTTTATATATATAGATAAAAGTTTAGTAACGGTTAACACATTAATTTGTATAGTGGGATCCTTTTAAAACTAAATATATTTTAAGAAACTATTTTGCAAAAATGTTTGCTTCCTAGTTCAGTTTCGTTTTCTAAACAGTAATTTCGATATTTTCTGTTCTGTATTCCTATTTTCTATTATTTGTTGCTTAATTTATACACACATTATATACACCAATGTTGGTCTGCAGAAAACAATTTTCTACCGAAGTAAAACGCGAAGAAAATATCAGAATAACAATACTACCGACAAAATATCCCATATCATACTTAATGGACCCTCATCATTATCTAACTTTCTAACTCGTATCTAAATAAGGAAGCTTAAAAAATTGTTCAGAATGTACAAATTATAAAATAACACCATTTTGTTTTCCCTGTAGATTTTAAATACAACTCATCGTGCATGGTGAGAACGGCCAAAGCATATGAAAAATATATTACTTTCAACGTATGACATTGGTAGTGAATTTATTGATAGATTTTGTTGATTTCATTCATTGTAATTGTTTGCAATTTAACAAACGATAAATTCCTAACTTTAGATAGCCTACATAAAATCTTTCAAATAATATTAAACAATATAACTACATAAAAATGATAATTACCCACGTAATAATCAATACAGTATGTTTAATTATAATATATTAAATTATTATAATAAATTAAATTTGATAACAATTAAATTTGATACTTAAATTTACATTTAGAGCAGTGTGCTCCATGGAGACAAGTGTGTTTACTTGCATTGGATTTGAAACATTTAAAACCACTTTTGTTTGGACAACATTTTGTTTCGTTCTATTTTTAAATTATATTGTATATTTATAAATAAAAATAACTGAGATGTTCTTACAATTATTATTACACAAAGCTATAATTTTGCTGGATCACATACTGCATTACGAAGGTATGTAAGAAAGGGTCCTAATACCACGTGAATCAAGGGAAGGTTGCTGCGAGGAGCTAGTTAACGACTTCCCAAAGTAATTAAGTAACTCAAAATGTAATATAATTGACTTCAGATGATTTAGTTAACCACGTAATGTCTATTACTGTGCAGCGTCTATCACTAAAGGAGTCTGTATACTTCATTACGCCAAGGTAACAAAGGAATTGAACCCATTAATTAATTGCCATTGTATAATTCGTAATCCATTTCTTGAAGAAATAATTTTAGATCTTTATTCAGGACTAAACATCCAAAACTACGCTAGAAATTATATTTATAATTTTAATTTACTCACAATTTTAAGCTGCACTTTTTTTGTTTTAACTTAAAACTCATTTTCGATTATAAGTATCCAAGTCGGCGATATGATTAATAAGTTATCAAGTACTTACTGTACACCGTCTGACTTCTAGTTTCATTACGCATTTACTTTCATTACGCTTTTCGAGGCTTGACCAAAAAAAAATCTATGTTCTAAAAAAATACACTCAATAATGGGAATACTAAACATTCCATAAAATCAAATCAACGTATTCAATTAGGTAATAGTAGTTTACGCAACGATTGTATTATGAAGGCCTTTAAGTCACGAGTGAGATGTAAGTTGGAACACGAGCGAAGCGAGTGTTCTAAATATCTCACGAGTGGCTTAAAGGCTGAATACAATCGTTGCGTACACTACTTTATCTACGACCAAAAATATACAGGCTATTTGATGTTTGATGTTGATTGTAGATTTAATCATTGAATAAATAGACCAAAGCGAACTAGGTTTCTTATCTTGGGCCAATTCCTCAAAATACGCAATGAAAACATTCTCGGAAAACGAACTAACACCATTTCTAGTTTTCCACCCCATAAACTGGTTATAAACCTTTTCATAACGAAATTTAGATTTTTCTGGCAACAAATTGTTCAGAGCCGAATTTGCTTTTGTATTAATTTCCTCTGGAGTTAAACAAAATTCATCACTATCACTCATGTTTTTCGGAATGCGTCAACTCACGTTTGAGGTTAGTTACAATAACACACTAACATCCGGAACGTATGGGTACAATCAGCTGATGTACGAATAGCGTTATTTTTATTACAACTCTACTTCCGTCAAATGACGAGCTCTCATTTGTCTAGAGCCTATTATGTAAAGTGACTCCTGTTAGGTAATGATATCATTACCTAATCGGGTTGGCTTTTGGTTTGTAATGTACCTCTTTCTGATGTTACTTGTAATAGCGTAATTGGTGTTCATTGCAACGGTCGTAGATAAACTCCTAATTTCAATATATTATAATCTATATAAATATAAAATTTTACCAAATAGGCATTCATTTTTATAAAATCACATCTAATTTTATAACATTTAAACCATTTGAGATATGAATATGAATTCAAATCTATTGAAAATTCAACAAAATAAACATAAATAACATTTGTCTTTAATGTTTATAATACATTTTGTTTAAGTAATTAAAGTAATCAGGTAAGTACTCTTAACTTGTGAAATATTCGCACGGGTCAGCTATTTTGCTATATTACATTTACAAGAATACATTTATTTGCTTTATTGCATTTAAAAAATATTAGCTACATTTGCTATTTTACATTTACAAGATATACATTTCTTATATTAAATGTATAAGATATTTATTTGGCATTTATAAGATACTAGATGGCCCGACCCGGCTTTGCACGGATAGACAAATCAAAGTTAAATGTATACTAACAAAAAATATATTATATCAATAAATATATTACACTATGTATTTCTTATAGGGATTTTTAGTAACTTTGACACCCCCAAACCTCCCCTAAAATTTCGAATTTTTAAAAACCCTTTCTTAGTTAGCACCTAGGGCCCTAAAGGAAGCTACATACTAAATTTCATTCCAATCCGTTCGGTGGTTTTTTTTAGTAACTTTGACTCCCAAACCCCCCTAAAATTTCGATTTTTTTTTTTTAAATCCTTTCTTAGAGAGCTCCTATGGCCCCAGAGGAAGCTGCATACCAAATTTCATTCCAATCCGTTCAGTGCTTTTGGAGAAATCGTGATTTAGTAACTTTGAACCCTCCCCCCCCCCAAAACCCCCTAAAATTTAGAATTTTTTTACACCCATTCTTATTGGTACCTACGACCCTAGAGGAAGCTACATTCAAAATTTCATTCCAATCCGGTCAGTAGTTTTAGAGAAATCGTCATTTAGTAACATTGACCCCCCCAAACCTCCCCTAGAATTTTGAATTTGTTGCCACCCTTTCTTATTGGCACCTACGGCCCTATAAGAAGCTACATACCAAATTTCATTCCAATCCGTTCAGTAGTTTTTGAGAAATCGTGATCAGTGAGTCAGTGGATTTGGCTTTTATATATACAGATACATATTTTTTTATAACAGAAATAGAAAATAAACGTGCACTGACATGTCAATTACGTGCAAATTTATACTTATAAATAGATCTAGCAGAATAATTAATTGTGATGTTGTTATATTGTACTCTATAACACAATATATAGTGGAGTTATCGACAAAGTAGCAGCCAATCTTCAGATGTCATTTCCCTCAATGTTAATGCAACACAATGGTCCAACACAAAGGCTTTGATGTTGGCACCATTTTCAATCAAGACAAGTTCACAACGAAAGAAACAAAGTAGATTCAACTTTTAAAAGAAAATGATTGATATTCCGTGTATTGGATTTGTTAAGCTTCACGTGGAACTCGAAATATAGTAAATGAAATATCACTAAACAAAAAATAAGTATATATATTTAAAAATATAATTTAAATTCGTTAGATGTTAAATTGGAAAGTACCCGTGGATACTTGCAAAGCTCCGTGAGCAGAACTAACTAACCCAATTATCATTCAGAAGGTGATTAAACCGGTCGGGAATTATTTGAACGTGCAACTTCCAAAGCACGTAATTAGTCCTTAAGTTAAACAAGCTCTTCAAGTGTTGTGATTGCGACAGTATAGTTTCAAAAATTATGGTATAACTGTCTAAAATATTGAAATCGTTTGTTTAAATAGCCCATTGACGTGGTAAGGCCTATCGAAGGCCTGTAGTAGTGTTCGTATTCGATGCTTATACGAAAACTCAAACGTGTTTTCATTCAGAGCAAAAGGAAAGTCACTCTTGTATTGTTTAGTTATGATGTCCAAAATTTATAGAATTCCTAATTAATGTAAGAGATAATTTTGTCCAAGCAAAGAAAGCGTTCCTTTTTGACTAATTCAAATGCCACTAATCCAATCACTCGTTATAAAACGACAGGTCTGAAAAATCCAGAAGCAGTTACAGTGAGAAGTTGAAAGGCGTAAGTTAAATAAGAGTGATTGTATTGCCTTATTTATAGCAGTTAGTAAATGTCAGCTTCTGCAAGTCGGTATTAAACAATACGTTTCATAAATACAAAATGAAATTCAGAAAAAAACACCTATACTGCTACACTGAACGGCTGTTTCTGACGTTTGGTTTGAATTTGAAGTTAGATGACATAAAGAGAGTGCTATACGAGGAAATAAAATGCAATCTATCAAATGAAACAATTGAAACCGCGTACCGTCTGTGGCTTAAAATTCAATGGTCTCGTATATGGAATAGATTACGATTTGTGAAGGCACGCGAGATCAAGTTAAAAACGCCACTTACCAAGATTAACTTTAAGAAAACGGCCCTTCAAAATGCACCTTGAGCTTCCACTTGGCATTCATACATTTTTAAATAAAAAAAAGTTACAACAAATTTGAGATATTATTCAATTATATATGTATATGTATAGGATAGATATGCATATGTAGGCTACATAATATGTATACAAAATCTGAAATACACAAAGTATAAAAAAGGGCATTAACAAGCACTTTACACATATAGGCTATACTGAAAAACATAAGTGTTTTGTTAGGAATACCTCCTTATTAATTATGCCTATCTCTAAAAAAATTTGACAATCAAAAAATTAAAAAGAAAGATTTAATAAATTTGAGTATATATAAACTATACATGTTATAGTTTGACTATTGTAGAACGTGCATCACTGAAGGAGGCGACTTTGACATTGAAAAGCGTTTGAGTAATAAACGGATTAATTGTGAAATTATCTTGGGGGACAGAGAATCGAAATGGTTTCATGCAGTCGGCGCACCAATAATATGAAATTGTATGGTTAACCTTTAAAAGAAAATAATCTAGCCTTTGTGATAAAAAAGAGCTCTTAAGTTAAATATTGCATTGTTTCTGTAATCACAGTCTATGAAAAAAACTGTAAATATTGATAAAAAAATTTTTGTTGAAAGTTGTGACAAAATAAATAATTTTGCCATGTAGATCTACTAGATTTTGATATCTGCCAAGAAAGAAACTAATGCAAACTGAATTAGATAACAGAAAATGATGTTACACTTTAAAGTTGCAAAGCATGTACAAGTTATTATGTTATTATATTTTCAGTTAATGCAGTTTGGACAGATTATTTTTATAGGAATGGTGTCTTTTATTATTACAAGTTCATTTGGTTATACGTATATTGACCAACTCCTTGCGTAACTGTGTAAAACAAATGAGTTTTAGTTCAAGTTTGAATAACTCGTTGAGTTCAAAAGGACAAGTTCAAACAGCAACCTTGACCACATGGCATGTATAAAACTTAAATTAGAAGTTTATATCAGCTAAGCTGTACAGAATGTTGAGTTTAGTTTTTTTATATAACCTTTTATTTAATTATTGTTAAACCTTTTATTGTATATATAATCATTTATACGAATATAATTGGGCCTTCTGCGAAACCTTTTCATTCGATTTTTATATCTGTTTGGATTCCCGTTTGTTAATTTTTCTTGCATTTCTTCCTCTCTATTTGCATGTCTTTGCCCATATGTTTATTTTTTATTTTTTATTGTAAATATAACTGCTCCGATAATCCTTTCTTTACTCTTTTTTTTATAATTTATTAGATGTTACTTAAGCAACCTCAAAACGGGCTTGCCCTAGAGGTTGCCAAATATTTGATTTCCTATTCTGTGTTATTTTGTTTAAAAGTTAAGATTTATTTTATATTACAGGTTGTTATTTTATTTTATACTTTATTATTGTGTATTTGTGTTCTAAATGTTTTATTTTATTTTGTATGTGATATTATCAGGAAGTAAAAAATTTTAGTATTTAAATTTACATACTTCACATGATTATTTGTATGATTATTACAAGTAGAAGTAGCTACAAGTTAGTACGGTTACAGAAGTTTGTTTATAAAGTGTTTTAAAGTTTACAAGCATTAACTTAGATTATAGTTTTTGAGAAACCTATAAAATTTGGTATGAGTAAACCAATCTATAAGATGTTTGATTAACTCTTATAATAGATACAGAGGGATAATTATGTGGTAATCTCAAGCTTAGTCTCATTTTAAAAGCTTAAACTATGTAATAAATACAGTTTACACTAAAGACAAATGAAGCCTAGGTAGGCTTTTGTTTTAATAAAACAAGGCAAAAGACGCAATTTACGCTCTGCACTGCGATTTTACATTTACTAAGAAAAGTGTGTATACTATTTCAGTTTTTAAATATAGTATTTAGCTACGAAAGAACCACGTTTTAACAGAAGACTTAACTTAGTTAAAGTGTAACGTTTTAATGATACACACACACACACACACACACAAACTACATGACTGGATCCTTTCTAAGGTAATAGTGGCTGTCTGGCTTAGAATGAAATTTACATTTTGCGTTCGAGTAGTATGTCAGCTGTTGAAAAGTATGTTTAGTACGGTATAGAATGTTGATTGTAAGGTTCAATGTTCGGTTAAGAGATGGCGCGTTTGTATCAGATATGAAAGTATTTATGTCGATTTGGAAGGTATACTAACACTACGGTTAGGTTGTTATAGATAGTACCATTTAGGATGACGCTTGGTTTGCGCAGAAGCAGTAATGCCCTTCTCCCTCCAACACCAGTCTTTGTCGTTTTGTAAGAAAAATACAGTCTGTGTCAAATCCATCGATTAGAGGGCCGCCGAGCAATTTTTAGTATTGGACGCGCTTTCAATTACAAGCTTCTGCACAGTACTAGGATTATTTAAATAGGACAAATTTTATATATTTGTAATCTGCGTGATATGTTGCAACTAACAGTATAAATATCTTCCAGTTTAGTAAATGTTCGGAATTTATACAGTAAGAAATACTTCGATTTTTTTAATCTGGACATGAAAAAGTAGTAAAGCGTAAACTTTTTATATTTTTAGGGTAGAAAGAAACTTCCAGCGGCAAAGTTGTAGAAAATTAGTTGATCTACATATTTTATTTCAAACATTTTTCAGTCAGATGTTTGGTTTATCCACAAATCGCTTGCAAATAAGCGCAACCAATATTATCAGGTAATAGCCTAATGTAAACATATTGTTTTTTTCTTTTTCTTATATATCTATAGTTAATTTATAATAATTAACTGAATTGAAGAGCGGGACAGTTAATAATTTAATGTAATGTAAATATATTGTTTTTTTTTTTTATATATCTATACTAAATTCATAAGAAACTATTTGAAGAGTTGGACAGTAAATTATTTAATGTAATGTAAATATATACTATTTTTCTATTTACTTATATCTATAGTAAATTTATAATAAACTACTTTATAAGTTATAATATAGCCTTTAATTTAAATCGTATTTTAAGCGTGTTTAGTACATGTTTTATTTAAAATGTCTCGATAACGTAAAGTAAACACTGTAAGCCGACATAACTAGGGTTGACTGTACAATGCTCCGCCTAAACTTAGGAGGGGAAGTGTGGTGGGATAGGTAATCTGTCTCACTCGCACTACCCGCCCTACGCGCCATCCTATATGATTTTATCTATACACATGTCATTAAAGTTTGCAACTTACAATTTCTTGCATCTTGTTGTGGTCTTAAGATTCATAAATAGTTTAATAAACTAAATAGTTGATGGTCAGAATCAGATTTAGTACGACATAGTTATAAGAAAGGAAAAGTTATATATACAAAATTTCACTTCAATCAGTTCAATGGTTCACGAGGTATATGACGAATTAGTCTGTGACTTAATATGTGTGAAAAACAACTCCTATAAAGAGCGAATGTAAATCCTACGTCCTTGAGTAATAAAATAGTATTCCAAATGTGCATGTTTGTATTCGTTACAATAAAACTAAATAGTTGATGGTCCGAATCAGGATATATAGTAGACTATTTATAACAAAGGAAAAATTACATGTATCAAACTTTAATTTATTTGAAATCGATTGGTAAAGGTTTTAATGGGGGTTTTGGGATTTTGTAAATAGTTCTTAAAAGGTTCTCCCTGACGGCAAATAACTGTTCAGATCAGATTTTGAATTCCGTTTTTTAAATAATAGAAGTGGTAAGTTTTAAAAAAATCAGCCTGTACATATCAAAATAATGATGACCGACAAAGCCCAAACAGTTCATGAGATACAAAGTTCCGGTAGTTGGTTTTAAACTGCTTCTGCGCAAGCGGCTGTTACGCAGTTGTTAAAACTTACAGTTTAATTTAAATATTCAGAAACTAAATTTAAACATAATTTACCACGAATTGAAAATTCAAAATTAAAGTAAATGGATCTTTACTTCCCGGCTAAATACGAATTCAATGTTAATCGAATTAATTACATTATGTTTGTTTGATTGTATAATTATGGAGGTGGAAATCATTTGAATTAATAGTTACTTTATTTATTTAAATGCTAAGTTGTTTGCTTATTATTTAACGGTATTTATTAGCGAATTTCCATAGGGCAAATGAGCTATTGCAGTGGCCCTTATGGTAAGGCCCAAGGTCAGGAGTAGCAAATGAGCACCGATCATGGTCCCCAGAACACGTTTTGTGGTGACATTAAAAATCATATATATGTGTTCGCACTCTAGCGGCAGCATTTTAAGACCGATTTGGTTCAAATTTGGTACACATTTGTCTACGCCGCTCGGACGAGTTCGTTAGCCAAAAAATCTAACAATCGGAAGCACTTTTTTGACCGGAAATGACTATTTTTCCTGGGAGAATGAATTTGTTTTTGAGTTTTTTCTACAAATATAAATGTAGGATGTTATTCTGCACATTTTTTTTTATCTTTGCTTCCCCCAAAATCGATCAAAACGTAAAATACCATAGGAATACCCGGTTCAAAGCCATGTAGTGGATTCTACCGTGGGGTTGGCGTGCAAAGAACGCAATGCATTGTGTATTTAAGATACTCCCAATACGGGGGTTGGCATGCGAAGCACGCAATGCTTTGCGTGTTGAGATACTCCCAATACGGGGGTTGGCGTGCGAAGCACAAAATATTCTGTTTATTGAAGATACTCCCAATATACGGAATGGCGTGCGAACCATTTTGCTGCTATTCAGTACCGTCGTGAATAGACCTATTTCCAAAATTGTTGGTTGAAACCCTAAAACATAGGCCTATAAACTTAATTTTAGAAATTGGCTCAACTCACGTCAGCGGTTCAGCTGCGTGGTCGAATTATTTCAAACTAATACTGTGTTTTGTGGTATGCCTTGCCTTATTCTACATTAAATCTAATTCTTTTATTTAATACTAATTATAGATGCGTCACTTACTTCCAGAGACCACATACAAAGGATGACCATATCACTATTTAGTTCCTGCTTTAGCGAAATTTAGACAGCTTTGTGCCAAATACTGGTGTGGACTTAGATCTCAATTTACCTTCTAACTCGATTTTCCTTGTCAAGTGTCACTATAATCCAACTCTCTGACATTAATCGTCATCACATGTTTTAATTATATATTCTGTCACTTTAGCATTCGCGAGATGAATTGTCATGAATAACGGACATTTCATCCTAACGGATTATTAGACAAGAAGTCTAGAAGAAATTAATGCCATTATAAATTTTGGATGATATTTCACTGTTTTATTTATTGTTGTAAACTCTATTAAGTTCAAATAAAATATTGGTGTATTTATTAATAACTTTCTGTTAATATACCTTGCTATTTGTATTACCTATTATAACCGTATAAGGTACCCTAAAAAAAGTTCATAACTATTACAAGTATAATGAACAAATGAAACCTCGCGGTGATAAAGGACATACAAAAAATGACCTTTGTACAGCGTGGGATGTGTTGGTACATGGGTTGAGATCACGACGCTTTAACATAGTTTGTTTTCATTATTTCTAATATTGTAATGTGATATGGAACTGTAAATACATTGTTAAGTTTTAGTTATTTGAGTAAATATTTAATTTTATGTTTTCCTTCAATAACGCCACATTTTTAGCTACCTTACGCATTATTAACCTAGATAAAACACAATGCCCCCTAAAAGAAAATCTTTAGCATTTAAATCTCAAGAAAAGGAAAAAACGAGAACTACAAACCCCAGAATCGCAGGAATTGCAAAATAATTTTTCACTGGCTAAACCTTCTGCTTACTTCCTTACTGGCACACTATTTTGAACCTAAGCTCAAAACCACATTTTTTATTTCAACGAGCAAAGTCTACTGTTCACAGAACTACTTGTATATGTATGGGTTTGCTAATATAATAGTTTAGAATTTTATTAAAAATATTCAACATTAATAATAAGAATAACTTAGGACATATTTGATAACTTAAGAATTACAGTCATCCCAAAATTAAATCAATTCCGTGCGATTGATATTATTACTATTAAAAGGTTTAAATCAAAATTCGTAAATAATAGAGATGATTTCTAGAAATACGTTACCCAAACAATATGCAAAACTTAATACATTCGCTTGCTCTTTGACTTTCCATGTTTTATTTATTTGCTTCTGCTATTGCCGTTAAAAATAAATGACGCTTATGTTTTATTCATTTTCCTTTCTGATCAATTCCGCTGTTTCATTTGTGGCAACCTGCTTTTACTCAATACCACTATAAAACCAAGGTTGTAGTAAAGTTAATTTATTTTTATTACGTTAGCTCAAAATGACGTTGATTACGTATGACGTCTTTTAAGTATGTATTACAACAAAATAAATAGACAATATAACGGTAACTGAAAAATACGTTTAATGGTTATGGTGTAATTTTAATTAATTAAATTACAAGAGAAAAAACATGGACCATGACCGGAATTTGAACCCAGGACCTTTGCTTTTCCGTGGCAATTTAATTAATTTAACCCTTGCTGAGGAAGTGTGTAAGCAGATAATTTAGTACAAATTAAAAATAATAATAAATAACACCACTGTAGGCTGCAAAAAGAATTTAGATTGTTTTCAATGTCGCAATGCGAGGTATGCAGTCTATTAATTCATAAATGCAGTAAAACCGTACAAGCATAGATCATGAATAATAAATAGATCTTGCATCCATACGGGGGCTGTGTGCCGGAAAAAAGGTGTTCGCGAAAATAGTACATGATCGCGCCGCGAGGGAGAAAGCATTGTAAGCATTGGTGTTTCCAACCAGCTTCCTTCGTTTCCCCAATAGATAGCGCCATCGATGTATAAACACACTGGATTGCGCGCTGAGTAGTCTGAAAGGTTCGAGAAACGAGCCGGCCGGCGTGGAGCTTCCCCCTCCACTGGATGGCTAGACAAGCGGTGGAGAGCGTGATAGATGGACAGTGATGCACGTTGTTGTTGTTATATACAGTTCAATTCTTTGATTTATCCTCTACACTTTTTTATAATAATATGTCATTTTTGGGCAGAGGAAATAGTATTACTAAATTACTATTCAAAACAGGCCTAGTTTTGTTAGCAGTCTTGTAGTAGGAACATAAAAACTGGTGTTTTCAAAATAAGAAATTTGAGATTGATCAATACTTTTATACAGTTCTATTTTAGAACTAAATTACGAAACTTTTTTACATTTATGAAAAAAATTACAAAAAATGTTTACTACTTTTTATATAGGCCTAAAGTTGAACTTTTTCCTTTCGTTACTAAACACTAGGGGCTCTGCCCCTGGACGCTTCGCTTCGCTTGCAGTTGGAAAATTCGCTAATGAATCTCGTTAATCTTTGGCTCGTTTGTACATTGTACAGGGTTTGGCGAGCGAAGCGATCAGAGGTCGAGTTCCTAATAGTAAATAAAATTATTATACATTTTAACGGAATTTTGTAACATTTCAAAACATCGCAAGCTACATTTACAAAGCTTGGAGTGCGTCAAAAACTTACTAAACTTGTTTTATTTAACAATGTTTAAAGTGTAATGTATACCTAGGTATACTTTTATGTAAATTAAATGCAGTTTAAAATGCTAATACAGATCATGTTTTTCATTATGGTTTTGGTTCAGTTTATTTTCCCCTAAACTTTTCCTTATCCTTATCCAACAACAATAATAATAGTTTAAACACAAACTGTTAATCTATATAATAAAAATGAATTAATTGCTGTTCCTTTGTAAGCGCATCACTTGAGAACGGCTGGACCAATTTGGCTATTTTTTTATTTTAAAATGTTCATAATAGTCCGAACTAGATTATCATATAAAGACAAATTTGAAAAGTTTTCCGAAAAAGTTTCAAATTTAGAAAAAACTAAACAGCCTCTTTTGTATGGACTCAAGACCATAGGGCACAATAACAGCTGTTCGAAAAAAAGCTTAGCAACACGTCATGTTTGTTTACATTTATTACCATAGCAATTTTAATCAGCATTTATAATCAGCTTCTTATTCTTCAAAACCAACTCCTTTTTTTTAGGTTAGATTGACCAACTTAAAACAAACAAAAACAAAAAACAACTAAAATTGCTTACTACATTTTAATTCAATTCAAACATTGGTTGTTACATATTATATATAAAACAACTGATTTTCATCAAAAACTGAACATAATTTTAGGTTAGGCCTACAATGAACCAAAACACGTTTATTTCCAACCAATTGGGCTAATTTAGAATCAGGTTTTTTACAATTTATCACAACTATCAGTTTTTTTAGATTAGGTAAAAACAAACAAAAGGTTTACTGTATTATCGATAAAGGTTTACAAACTATAGATCTAAATTTGTGTAGTATATTCTTGTGGCATAAAAATCATTTTGCAATTCGATCACTTAACTCAATGGAATAACTTTTACTAACTTTTAAATTAAATCAAGCAATAGCGAAGCATTGCTGGGTTCACTAGTTTACCATAAAAATAAGTGTTACATACTGTATAACAATTAAATATTGTTTAGAAATTAAAATGATTATTTTATAAATAATGTTTGGTGCCGTTGTTGAAGCTGAGCAAAATAAATTAAAACATTTGTGAGCGTTGCATTAACTTTGAATGCTTCACGTGTTGTTGCTGTCCCTCCAGTGGTGGGGGAAGCGGCTAGGCCAGCAGGACCGTTTTCAATACACGCAGCCAGCGATCCAGTGTGTTTATACATCGATGGATAGCGCCAAAAAAGTCGAATTTCCAATGGAACAAAATATTGCATTGGATCGGAGTTCTATTAGGTTATCCAAATACAATGGTACAAGTGAGATAACATCGACCAATATCTGGAGGATCAGGATAGCTCAGTTGATAGAGTGTTGCCACGGAAAGGCAAAGGTCCTGGGTTCAAATCCCGGTCTTGGTCCATGTTTTTTCACTTCTAATTTAATTAATTTAACCCTTTCTGTGGAAGTGTGTAAGCACACACTAATTTGTACTACAAATTAACAATAATAGTTACTTTAATGTATTTAACCGAATAACTTTGCAACAAAGGACATAGAAATAAAGAATTCTAGATAATATTATTGCGTTCTGGACACGCTTACTCTGATGCTAAACACACATTTTATAACTTCCTCTTAACGGAGTAGAACAAATCATAATCTAAGCTATGGTAAATAACATTAAATATCTAAATCAAATTATGTTTTCGAAAAACATGAGCTAAAAAGAGCCAAGTAATATTTTTTAAATGACTTAGGCCTTCTTCAAAACACAAACCCAATTTATAAATTGTAAATAGAAATAGTTATTTGGTTACAGTATGAATTCATCTATGATGGAAATATTACAATAAACAGCTGATCTACTGTACATACACTGAACAAAAACAACTGGGACTTAGAAAATACCGTGTGACAACGCTTACTCTCCTTTTACTTGTGCCTAGCACGATGTTCCAGTCGGCTTCCCGCCATCACATTGTTTGCAAACATTGTCTAAATGTCGAAACTAAAACTAACTTAAAACTTTTCTTTACGTGTCATGTTTAAAGTTACACGAACCTGTATTGCTCATCAAAGTTGATTAACTGCAGGTCCGGCTGACTTTGACAAATAGTCCATTGTATGACGGTTAAAATAAGGTAAAATCTCCAAATTCTTTCGGAAAAGACCGGTTTTCATCAACATTTTTAATTAAACTTGAAAACAACCCCTTGTTGCAAAAAATTTTTTAAACTGTACATTGAATTGTTTAATAGATTAAAATACGTTGAACAAAGATTCTGTTATTTTCTGGAATATGATTTACGATGAGTTAGAACGGTTCACCGTTACAAACCACCTCTTGGTTTAAATTATTAAATGATACATACATATTATTAATATGACGAAATTTAAAAGCATTAAATTTTGAACAACTTGAAACGATTTAATAATATATTTACATGAAACTAACAATCCCTTCACTGTTTATAATACAAGTTATTACACATTGCAACGTTTCAACCCTTAACGACCACCTCCCCCTTCTTATGACAAAAATTGTGAAAATTATGGATGTACTTTTTTACTTTCTCGCCTTACTAAGTATAGAGAAAGTATAGTGATCGCAAAAAAATCGATGTTGAGATTATTGTGGAAATATCCGTTTTGGGGCCCCCTGATTCCAAAAAAGTGGTTTTTACTAACTGTATGTCTGTATGTCTGCATGTATACAAAGCTAGAGCGAAAACTATTCAATCGATTTCGAACAAATTTGAACCTAACATGTCAATTAGGCCTATATAGCTGCACGAAAAAGTGTTTTGAAAAATTTTGAAAAACAACCCACTTTTTGGCCAAAACCCCCAAAAAATCTATTTTTATTTTTTTATAAAAAAAAAACGGCTGTAACGGTTTTGATCAAATTTAGCTTATTTGTAGCCCTTAATGTACCCTACCATATGCAGAAAACCGTATCTTGAGATTAGGCCGTTTGAATGCTAAAACCAATGAATGGAAAACCCGGAGCCCTTCAAACTCAAAAATATTTAAAACGAAGGGTTCAAGGAAGTTTAATGTTACACAACTTAAAATTCCCTGAAATATTGTTTTGGGACGATTATACAACTTAAATAAAGTTATCGTTGAAAAACTAATCTCACTTTTTCGGAGGAAGTAAATTTGGAGCTTTGATGAATACCAATGTACACCAAGCCCATATTATTAATATGTAACAGTATGTTGTCGTGTACTATACACATGTTGTCGTGTACTATACACATGTTGTCGTGTACTATGTGTGCCTACACATAGTATTTTAAACTTATACTGTGAGTATTAATTAAATAAACAATTTTGATAGTTTATTGGTATTTAATAATGTATAGCACTAAACGGTGAAGTGATTTTAATTTATTAAATCATTTAAAGCTATTGGAAAATATATTGTTGTAATTTCTTCATAAGAGATGGATTTTAAGGGTCAAAAGGTTATACCACATCATGAACTATTTTCCAAAATTTAGAATAATATTTATTCTATATATTTTAAACGATCTCAAGCTAAAAATAAACGGTACCAGGAACTGGCACATACTTTCTCACAAACATATTTAAATTATCAAACAGATTCATTGTGACTTCATAATTGTAGGTGGGGTAGGTGTGGTGATATTAAAGTAGGAGATTAACTAATAAAATATTATTATTAGCTAGGGAGAAAATTATTCGATCGATTTCGAACAAAGTTGCACAAAACACGTCTATTAGGCCTGTATACATGAACGAAAAAATGTTTTGAAACACTTTGAAAAACAACCCCTTTTTGGCCAAAAAAACAAAAAAAAAACAGTTAATTTATTATTAGCTAAACAAGAATTTTTAGAAAGTACGGGTTTCTGCATATGGTAGGGCTACAAATAATTTTTCATCAAGATTAATACCAATGTAATAAAGTTTATTTGTGTACTCATCAGCATTCTCTTAGTACATTAAATTTACCAAGAATTTAACATTTATTAATAATTACTGTGATAGCTCCTCTATTAAAAAAGATAAAGATACATATTTTCACTCAAAATTTTCATTTAAACAAATAAATATTGCTGAGACTGAAACTGTTTTACATTTCAGTCATGCAGGGAAATAGAATGCTTTACAATTTAAAAATTTTAGCATAGTATTTATTCATTAAACACCAAGTAATTTATGGGATTAGTGAAAATAAAGAATGGAATAGATTTCCCATCAAGAAAATGAATCAAAATGTAAACTAAAATTTAAAAAATGTATTTATATATCGGTTAGACTGCATGTTTAGGAATTTTATTATTCTTAGTGATTATGAAAATACAATAATAATGTTTAAAAAAAAGCGATTTTATAATACATTATTCACCTATTTTTTATTAATTTGGTATTAATTTACTTTAAAAGTTGTAGTAGGCCTACTTTGTATAATTTATGTATATTGAAGAACATTGCAAATTTGTACACTGTAGACCACATTTAATGATTAATTTACATTCTTGATAGAGTCTAGACTAACAGCAATGAATACAGAATACTTCTGTATTCATTGCTAACAGTCCTGCACAATTAATCACTTCAAGTATGCTGTACATTTAACTACATATAGGAATATAGCAGTGTTTAAACTATATGTTTGAGATTGTGGCACGCAATTCACGGCCTCTGAGCTGGCTTGTTACAAAAAGATAAGGAAATACAGGTACTCCTAAAGCAGCTCGCTAACTTGAATGTCTTTTAATTGTTATTCATGAAATATGATAATAGTATTCATGAAATTAGCATGAAGTCTTGGCATGTCCTAGTATCAAGTTGTAAGGCAGACATGATAAAGTAAACACTGCATATTAGTTACCAGTCAGATTAGATGCAGCCTAATTGTTAAAAAACTGTGCTATAAAGTTAGAAATAAATTTACAAAAAGATTGTAATTAGTACCGCTAATTATTTTCTGCAATAATACATAATGCATGTGAGATTTGCAAAGATGTAAAATTGTGTTTGTATTCTACTTGTTGTTTTAGTTCTTATTATTGCAAAAGCATCATACCATACGAGGGTAGATTTTGGTAAAGATTTAGGAAAGATGAAAATCAACCGTCAGTTGACTGCAAGTGAATAACATAAAAACTATGTTAGGAAAGTGAAATGAAAACTTGGTGAGGGCATTGAAAGGAATGTGAGCGTTAACTCATACTTTATTTTCTGCAGTACTAGACTCTTGTCCGCTGAACATCTCCAATGAACTAAGCTATGAATTTTAAATCCTCAAATGTGCATTTTCTTTATGACAAAACTTTCTTTCAAATTATTTGTAAATTTCAGTATTTGCCTACCAACTTGAAGCCCTTTTGAATTTATACAGGGTGGAACAAAGTTAGTGTTAAAAACTTCGGGAAATTGTTCTATGGGTCAAAATAAATAGAAAATGAAAAATAATATTTTTTCGAAAAACGCTTAATTTTCCAAATATCCGCCATTTTGTTTATTTTACTAAATAATTAATATCTAGAGAACGGTTTAACCGATTGAGTTCAAACTTGGCACGAAGTTTAACCTAACAATGATCTATCTTAAGAAAAATAAGCGATTAATCCAAGCATGCGCTTTAAAATGGCGGCTGTTTGAAAATGTTAGACCTAAATTACTCAAAAACCGTACATTTTAACAAAAAAATGTAAAGGCACCTTTTTTGTAGCCCTTTTAATTCCATACCGCATGATTTAACTTTAAAAACAATCGGATGAAGAATAATAGTTAATTTAAAGATAATGACAGAAATGTACATACAATATTGTACTATTTACTGTGTTGGTATAGGATGCCGGGTTGAATAAACCAATATATTACACATAACTTAGCTTTATTCTTCATTCGATTGTTTTAACAGTTACACCAACCGATACTGAATCAAAAGAGCTACAAAAAAGGTGTCTTGACATTTTTTGTTCAAATGTACGGGTTTTGAGTAATTTAGGTTTGAAATATTCAAACAGCCGACATTTTTAAATGCATGATTGGATATAATCGCTTATTTTTCTTAAGATAGATCATGGTTAGGTTAAACTTCGTGCCAAGTTTGAACTCAATCGGTTAAACTGTTCTCTAGATATTAGTTATTTGGTAAAAGAAACAAAAAAATAGTATTCTTGATTTTTTATTTATTTTGACCCATAGAACCATTTTCCAAAGTTTTTAACACTAACTTTGTTCCACCCTGTATAAATATAACTATGTTTACATGCGTCGTTCTGCGTGTTTATTATCCGTTTCGAAACCTATGTGTCATCATCAGATATGTTAACACCATTTAAATGTTTACATTACAGACAAACACAAAACTGTGACATATAACATCGGGCACATGTCTACTTTACGGAACGGTCGATCGATTACTGAACAAGTCCAGTGTCCAGGTTATGTAAGTCAGAGATCCTTATCGCCGAATCATACTGTATGTTGGACTAGAACTGTAACCGGTCGTTTAAAGAGGCCCACACACGACAGTTAAACTGCACAGTTTATCATGTGACGTGATTTATGAGCGATAAACTGAGGAAACTGCGCCGTTCTGGTAGATTGTGTCCTGCGCGAGAGACTCTACTTTGCGCCGATAAACTGCGCAGTTAGCTCAGTTAATCGAACAGTTTGCACAGTCTATTTTGCACAGTCACGTTCTTGACCACCATGACAACGAAAAAAACAACTTCTGAATTTCTTCGACGCGTATACTGTGATTATACTGCAAGAAAAAACTGAGAGAACTACGACCAAAACTGAGGAGAAAACTGAAGTAGCCCACACACAGGTCACACAACTATGCAGTTTTATTTGCACAGATAAACTGCGCAGTTGAACTGATCGTGTGTGGGGCCCCTTAACAAATTGTTGTAATTGTGTTATAAGGACTTGTATGTAAATATATTTCGTGTATTTTCCCTTCTCGCAAATATGTATGGGTGTGAAATTTGTTTGAAAATCGGTGTATTGGTGGTTGGTATC
>JAGFPH010001665.1:111965-135074 GCA_018207615.1 Philaenus spumarius
CCTTTCTTATAATTTTCATTAAATGTAATCTTCCCCTTTCATATAATATTCATTTATATAATCTTCCGAGCTCATATAATCTGCATTGATATAATTTTTCCCGTTTTTATGATCTGCATTAAATATAATCTTCCCCTTTCATATAATATTCATTGATATAATCTTCCCATAATATTAATTAAAACTTAGTTTAAGGTAGGATTTTCCTCATTATTTTCTCTACTTGTGTTCTAAACTTCAAGTTTGCTAAAAGTGCCTTTTAATTAGAACCATTACGTTTGTGTATTAGGCCTACTGGTATAAATATCGGCAACAATTCATTTAAATGTTTTGCATGTTGCTTTTCAGATTTGATGTTATGTTCTTATAGTATTTTCATTGCAGAATATTAATTTTACTCTGAAACAATGTTGAATAAATATCAAATAAATCATTCTTTATTTCTCAACAGAAATACCATGATCATTTTTATATGCACCGTTAATAACTCCGAAAAACTACATATTACGTCATAATCTACTTTGTAATTCTACATTAGAATTAATGTATAAATTCTACCTGCATTATCATTTAATTAATTTAGTATATAATTTAATAATTTCATCTTGAATTTTTAAAGCACGTCCGACTAGACTAGGTTAACATTTACCACACATTAGGTGAAACGTTTTTTGGAAACAAGTTTAAAACACAGCACTGTAACAATATAAGCTGTGTCAACTCGGGCTGAAAATACTTAATTCCTGATAGAAGGGGAGATAAATAAAAGCTCAGTGTAAACACCTAGTGAGTTTTATTGTAGTTCGGTTGGAACAAAAATAATATATAATCGTTAGAATTACTCAATATGCCTTGAATGTTTGCACTCTATTCTAACATGAATTTGTATATGCTGTGTGTTTTATGAGTTTTATTCTAACATTTAAATAGCATCAAAATTGCGACAGAATTGGTTGAACAGTAAACAGTTGTATGATTAAATTAATAAACTATTGATTAAATATCAAGGGTGTTTTAATGAAGATCCCCTTATATTAATTACTTAGTTGTTCCTCTATACATTTTTCTAGATTTCAAATAATATAGTGATTAGATGTAAACAACTTAACAGGAAGGTATTCCTTAACAAATCAAATTTGACAGAATATTTTATTGTTTCTGTCAGTAGTTTATCAAATGACAAAATGTAGGCCTATTTGTCATTTTCCCATTGGAATAAAATCGGAGTATAAAATATCTGTAATCATTTTAATACCAAATAAACTTTATCAAAATTGCAAAAATCAGCTTTCATCAGCTGTTAGTTAACACCCATTCAAACATATAACAGCTGATTTCATCCATCAGCTTTAATACTTCATCAAAATTACCTTACTATGTGAATCGCTTACTCACATATTTTTAACTAATCATAAACTTAATTTTATAAAGACTTTTAAGAAATTCTGGCTAACAGTTATAATATTATAATAATACATAAACAGCTGATTAACTTCAAAACCCTAGTCTTTTGTTATGTTTACAACTTTACTCAAAACGGATGCTGTGAACCAGACCATAGTACTCTATTGGTTTTCTTATTGTTGGAAATAAGAAATTATTTTGCAAATACCTAGTTGATTTTTAACAAAATACTGATTCAATATTGTAGGGCAAACAATTTAATAATATAACTTAACATAATAATATTATTTATAAAAAAAATTATTCAATCCTGTTTATAACGTTTAAAAACATTTGCGAGATTTTTTTTGTTTTTTTTTTTTTTGTTTATTGTCCTGCTGTTTTGCACTTAAGGCTAATAAAGACGGGACCTACAGTTTTACGTGGAATCCGAACCACAGCCAACGCTGTCTGTTAAGAAACCATTTAGAAAATTATTCGGGGACAATGGGAATTGAACCCGGAACTTTTCCATTGATGGTTGCTTTGACGCCTTAACAACCACGGCCATCGTGGCTATTATTTGCGAGAAACAATATATGGACAAAATTTACAAAGCTGCAGAACATGGTTTATACAACATTAAGGGAACTGTAGACGACCCAGGGTACGTTCGTTTGAAAATGGATATATTTAATACATTTTTTTCATAAAATTGTCTTTGTTATAAAAGTTTTTTGTTGCGAGATTCTTTAATCTTTTTACAATTTTTGAAAATGTTATTATTTGTTTAAATATTTTCAATAAATTAATTGAAAACTGGTCGAAGTAGTTTGCCTAACTCCACTCCAATACGCCCATTAAAGTAAGACTTACGATACATCATGTACTACTTCTTGAATAACTGATCAATGTTAATGTGTGATTGTAACACCTTCATGTAAATAAGTAACATCTCCTGAGATCTTGGACACGAGAAAGCTTTCAGACTTTCCCTTGTCGTTGTTTAATGAGCTTCCTGAATCAGGTGCAAACCCTCTCCCCGCGTACACATAGTATAACTTATAACTAGTGTACAGAAACATACACTTTGCTAACATAAATAACATATAGGATTACCATAAAATAACTTTATGATTTCAAAAGAAAACACTCTTTTACAAAGTTAACTTTAATTTTATCAAAATATATGTCTTCCGCTCAGCTTTGTTGTATTACAAATTACGAACAGTTTTCCTTCCTGACATTCCACAAATAATAGTCCTATATCTGTAACGTGTACGAGAAGCGTCAGATTACATTACCTACACTCTACACCTACAGTGTATTTCCTACAATTTCACACAATTTACATTGATTAGAATCTATGTATATAATAAAACCGTGTCTGTTAGTTTGTGGACGGATGAGCTTATAAAACTAGGGTTTGAGACATTAAACGTAGCATTTCTTCGGACAGGTATAGGAGAAATTCACATTCGAAAAGTTTATTCTTTCAAAAGTTATGACGTCACTAGTGGCCAAAGACGACTGTTTCGCCCTCTTTTGGGCACGTTTCTGCTTATAACTTTAGATTTTTAGCACCTATATTCAATTTGAGATACTCATTGGATCCAGCTCGCAGAGTTCTTTCAAATGATTGTGTACTGATTCTGTAGGTTGCATAATTTAGGAGTTACAATAAAGGTACGTTTTTCTTCAACTTTTTGATTTACCGTCCTTTTTTTCAACAGTTTTGGCATTTCAACAGTAGGTTTCAGGAAAAATCTGATATGACGTTGGAGATTGGAAATGTAATTGTATACAACTTTTATATTTGAAACTTGTTTTCTCAAACGCGAACTAGGAATCAAAATTTAAAAAACGTTTGACAGTTGTTGATAGTTTTGCTTTGACGTCCGGAGTGATGGCCACTACCTTTGCTGTCAACTCTTCCACTGAGCTGTAGCTTGTCATATACAGTAAAATTGGTCCTTTAAATGCCCCTAAAGGAAGAATTCAAGTGGTGACGGATAACCGACCTTGCAGGCCACGCCACAATCAGAAGCATTAACGAACAGTAAAAGGTTTCGCTTAACACACTATTAAGAAAAATAACACGGAGAAAAAATAAAACACAGCTGTTGACAACCATTGTTGTCATTACAACAATGAGGAAATTGCAGCTGATATTGTAAAAAACTGGTCAGTTATTGAAGATTTGAATAATTCCAATCCTCTTGATTTACTCTTAAAATACAACTGATATTTTAAAAGCTAAATGATGAGGCTTTACTCTTCAATGGTTGGGATTATAAAAAAAATTAAATAACAATATGTTTTCAAAATTACCTGTAGACTCCAAGTACTGCATAAAAATAAAGGTTTCTATTATAAATTTTATAATTGGTCAACACATTGTAAAATTACGGTCATTTTTTTAAATTTCCAAAATTTATTTTCATTGCCCAAATATATTAAGTTGAAGTTCCCAATTTACACTTTGCTGTAAATCAATGTTTTCTAAGATTCCAATAATGACGCACTTATAAAGAGATCACACTGTAGGCTACACATAAAGCTATTTCAATAAAAGAAAAGTATTATAAACTGTCTAAATTAATTAATATGTTTTGGTTGTCTTAACATACACTTAAGGAAAATAAAAGAAAGCAATCAGACAAGCTTAACTTCAAACAAAGTTAGTTATAACTAACGGTAATTTAGATATCACAAGAACTTATTATACTTTACAAACATAAAGGTGAAAGTTCAATTTCCTATAAATCTCTTGGCTTCAAATAAGTTTACTTCTCGTGGACTACTTGCAAAGGTATAATCCCCTCCTTTATCCTCACCTTTGACAAAAATGCGTGGCAAGGAAATTTAGTTCGATAAGACGGGTATAACGTGCTACTATTAATTTTGGGACAAAGAACAACAAACGATAATTTAAAGCACTATAAACTGTTTATACGGTGGAAATAGTGAAGTAAAATAATTATAAGCATTTTGAGGTTACTTTGATATATGTAAATGTAAACAGATTATAAAATTAACTTTGTTAGTCAAATATTTTTTTAGAAAATTTAATCAAATTTAATAAAGAATACAAATTATTGTGATGGACATCACAGATAAGTACAACTCATTTTAAATATTTTTGTAAATTTAATGAAATCAGGAGATTATACATCAGCTGGTTATACAGATTATACAGGAGCTGTTGTATTTTATATAAACAGCTTTGTCCTGACTGACGGATGTAGAATCAGATAAACGTAAGGTATATTTTAATAATGGCCTTAGACACACACTAAGAAAACATTCTGATTTTAAAGCATAAACGTAGTAAAAATTCGGTGGTTCTCTCCCAGTCCTATAACAGATAAAACACATCATGTTTGTACACCCATTACCATAGCAACTTTTTTTTAGATAACTAGGTAAATTTACTATCAGTTTATTTATTTATAACGCAACCAACCACATTTTTACGTTAGATTAACAAACCAAAAGCATACACAAATACAAATTCAATAAAAAGCTTACTGTATTACTGTAT
Organism: Philaenus spumarius; assembly: GCA_018207615.1. Classification (NCBI taxonomy): domain Eukaryota; kingdom Metazoa; phylum Arthropoda; class Insecta; order Hemiptera; family Aphrophoridae; genus Philaenus; species Philaenus spumarius. The sequence continues at coordinate 116,893 of JAGFPH010001665.1, forward strand.
AATTCAAACATCTGTTGTTACATATTATAAATAAAACAGCTGATTTGGATCCAAAACTTAACATAATTTTTTGTTAGGCCTATACTGAACCAAAAAACGTTTACTGAAAGCATTTACATTTATTACCATAACAACCAACTTGGCAAATTCAGAATCAGGTATTTTTTTTTAGATTAGGTAAAAGCAAACACAAACAAAACTCAACTAAAAAGACTTACTATAGGCCTAATATAAGACAAACATCTCGTGTTACTTATTATATTGTTTCCTTTGGTTGGCAATATCAAAAATTGTTTGAAATTAATTTTGATTATTGATTACTTAAATATGAATTGTGAAATTAAAACGCATTTAGTAATTCCAATTATTAGAGATGGTGCGTTTCTATTTCAATTTCTGTCTTACATTATGTTTAGGGTATCCGCAACACCCAACTTTGACCTAACCAATTGTAATTTTAGTGAAAATATCGCATATATTATTTCTCAAGGCAATTTTTTTGTCGGTACGCCATAACTTCCTTAATACATCATCAAATTACTTGAATGAGGCATCATTTTAAAGCTTTCCTTAACCACTACACCGGAAAAATATACAAAATACAATTATACTAAAAAATACAAAAAAAAAGAAATAAAGAATCCAAAGTAAGACAGTGATGTAAGATCAAGTAAGTTGTAGGGATATTTTCCTGGAGTTGGCAACACTGATGATAACAATACCCAGCTGGAGAGCTGCCGTTACGCCACTACATTCCTATTTTTAATTAATTGTAAGCGTGGTTATAAACAGCATTGTGGATACACCTATTTGTTGTTGTTTACCTTCTGCAAGTTGGTAAGTTGTTTAAAAATATATAATAACAATAAAAAAATTATTTCTCATTAACATGGATTTAAATTAATAAAACACTGTTAGTAAGTTAGAATGCGAATGCTTCGCACGGGTCAATAATTCAATAATTTGTTTGCCTTGGCTTCGCCATTAACCACCGCGGAATTGGTAAGCGAAGGGAACAGGGGGCGGAGCCCGTGGATTAGTATATAAACCAAATTTTGGGTAATAACCCAACTTTAAAAAAGTTTTCCGTTTGTATATTTTTTTTTTTTTTTTACAACTTTTATAAACACTCCATAATTCTGCCTACCCTACTTTAACAACATTATAATGTTTTTAAAATACAATATTTTTTCAATTTATAAACTCATAATGGGTTTTTTTTGTTTGGGAATATAAAATGCAATGCTTGTGCGCAAATATAATATTATAGAGACGTTGAGAGATTAATAACAGATGACTTCTCCTTTCTATTAAATGTCACTCAAGTACAAGCTTGCAAGTTTATTAATAAACGAGAGTTACAATAACCCTCTCTCTTCGTCATATTTTGTCCCCGTTACAAGGGTTAAGAAAACTAATAATGACTGCCAATCTTCAGATGTCATTTACCTCTTGAAAAATTTTTTTTATTTTTTTATTTATTTATTTATTTATTGCTTTTGAACAAAATTAAATACATTTGTATTTTCTTCCTTTTCTAATGGTTTTGGTATCTGAACAGTTTATACTGTGTGTAAAAAAAGTCCATCCCCCTTTAATTTTTTTGCTTGTTAAAACAAACAAATATCTTTTGAGGAACGATACTAACTTAATCCAAAGTATCTTTTGACGTTATCGGAAATTTTGAGTGTCCCCCAAAAATGGGGGATTTCGGGGGCAACTCAAAACTTTTAAATGGGAAGTATGGTCATGTGATACCTCATTTTAAAGGTCCATTTAAGACTAGGAAAATGACATAAAGAAAATAAAAATTGGACCACCCAAAACAAAATGGCGGCCCTAAACGTGTTGAAATAAATCGACATAAAGTTGTTATTATCTCTAAAAGGAAGAGTTTTATAAAAAACTTCAAGAGACAAAAAATGTTTATTTCAAAGTGCTTGACCTAAAAACTCTCTTCCAAAACGATTTCGTATTTTTTTTTTTTTATTTTCTTAAGATGGAGGAATAAAAATAAAATTCTATACATGTTTACAAAATGTAATGCCAATGTGCACATGAAGTATAAAGGTGCCTGCCGGTATAGACAAATATATGCCGGTGCCTGCCGTTATAGGTGCCTGCCGGTCAGATGAAGAAGTTAACGAATTAAATAGTACTGACTTACATGTCAGCCGTCAGCTGACAAATGAAATTCCAGCAGAAAGCTCGAGAACACGCCCAGCAGTGACGGAGCTTCGAATTCGACTCGAGTGGTGCCGCACGTTTGCAATCAAAATATCGAAAAGCTAAAAAAAATTGTTTTCTTTTATTTTTATTTAACGCTGAGGCTACTTTAGGACTTCGCCCCATGGTGGAAAAGGTGGACTCGCTCGCTTTTGCCTTCTAATATTTTAGTTTTAAATTTGGGCCAGCATGGAAATTTGCTTGTTTTGGTTTAACGAATTCTTCGAAATAAAAACAATCGTTTCACCACCTTATTTGAAGAACCTTCTCAACCACAGACCTTCCTAACAACCTTTGAAAGCTCTCACGAGAGGAGAAGGACATCCTATAAGGAGACCAGCCATCGCCCGGGAACCACAGGGGTAACCGACAGCGAGGAGCCCGACGCACTTCTAACGAATCTAGTTATTTCTTCACGAAACTCTACAATGGTAGTCGGTGGCTCATTCCGGAAGATGTTTTCCTTCATCATTCCCCTACATGATCAGGTGGTGAAAGATCGGGGATTTATGACGAGCACGGAAAGTTTGTGGCTGGTGGCGCCATCTAACTGAAACCACTGAGAATCGAAATCCAGATTGCTAGCACTACAAAACCTCTTCAAAGCTCTCGCGAAAGGTTGAAGGATGTTCTCCCTGTAACGTATGTACAGTAACAGCATTCCCGTTTTCCTCTTCAACGAAATACCAGTATCCCTCTTCCTCTTGCTAACTTTGTTGTGCCTTTTTTATGGCATCGTCAGGACGTTGAAATCCAAGAAAACCGTTTAGGAGTACATGGTTTTCAAGTGAAAGCTATATATTTTGTAGGAACAAGGAGTTTATATAGTTTATTTCTAAAATTGGAACACATTGGCCTATTCTTACTTTTTTAACCCTTTTATTTAAAGGTTGCTCAGTTTTTCTTCTAAAAGGGAATCCACCAAGGTTTTTAAACAGTCTTCTCAAAGACGTATTGTTCATTTTCAAATATGTCTGATGAAGGATTGTTTTCAGAGAATGCAGGACATGCTGAAGAAATCTACCGTGGTTTTTGTTCGTAGTGCCCGTTTTTGGACGACCTTCACACCCTTTACGTTGAGTAAAAGCACTGTTCATTCGATGGAACTTGCAGCAACACTTATCATTTATCATTGCCGTATTACTTGGCGGCTGTTTGTAAAATAATTCTTGAAACTCTACAGCACTTCACATTAAACTAGGACCACCGGAACAACCTGTTCTATATAAGCGAAAATAATACTCTACAATCAAGCTTTCTCTGGAACCATTATAGCGTTAACTAACCACAAATAAGAAAGTAATAGCATTGTATTTGGATAACCTAATAGAACTCCGATCCAATGCAATATTTCGTTCCACTGGAAATTCGACGATAGTGGCGCTATCTATTGGGAAAACGACGGAAGCTGTGTGAAACACCATTGCTACTAATGATTTCTCCCTAGCTCTACCTCGCGGCGCGATCATGCACTATTTTCCCGACAACCTTTTTTCGGCACGCAGCCCTCGTATGCGTGCATGATCTATTTTATTATTCATGATCTATGGTAATAGTAAGCAATCAACAACAATACAATTAGCTGTTCTAAAAACCAACCACAGCTGCATTAATTTCAGTACAGGTTATTTTGGCGCATAGGCCTACCGTATATTATTCAAAGAACAATTTCATTATAATTGATTAAAAATAAAAACACTTTATTTAAAGATAACTAACTAATGATATTATTTTAATAACTGCAAAGTATCTCAGCTCCGTGACCAGACGTAACTAACCCAATCTGAAAGTGATTAAGCCAGACTTTATTAACGTTCTAGTTATCACCAACTTGAACTGTAGACACTTACATATTGTTACCCTCTTTAACTTTTCGGACTAATGTTTCTAATCAATGGCGGATCTAGAACTGACCAAAGGTGGGAGGGGGTGTCTTGGTATTTTATTTGCATTGAATAATGTTTCTTATAATAAATCATTTAAAAAACACCAGGAATGGTAGTCGTACAATAATTTATAACTGCTAGAAATATGCATGGAAGATAATGTTATACAGAGAGGATTTTGCTTTTTGTCTAAAAGTGGATTGTTATTATTTATTGTAAAACAAAATGGGGGGCTCTAGCCCTCTGGATCCGCCACTGTTTCTAATATATACAAAATGTATTATGATTGAATAAACATTACTATAATCACTGTGTTTAAGTGTAAAATTTCAAATAATTAACATAGAATTTATGAAACTAATCAGAGGAAAATATGTATTTGTAACTGTTGAAGTGTATTTAAAGTTTTAAGGGTTCTTTATAGGTTAGTAGTTATATCGTTAACCTTACAATCAAATGAAAGTTTGTTGGCTAAAAATGTAAAATCTGTTTGTTAGGACAACAATAATTACATTTTTCTTTTGTACTTAAAAAGGTTTAAAAAAGGTTAGCTCCGGAATATTAAAATTCACCTAACAAATATATTGAATTTTAATAATTATGGGTAAAAAACACAACATTAACATATTATAATATAACCATATTAAAGATTTATTAATACAAAAACTAAATAAATTTTAAACAACATTTAAACTAGCATGGATCCTAAGGTTTGTTTATAGAAGCTTTCCTATATGTATTATAATATATCAGACAAATCCATTTTAATAACTGTAAATTCTATTTTTCTACAATTTAAAACATTTTTATTATTAAAATGCCATCCTTAATTCAAATGAATCTTTGCTACTTCGCAAATGTTGATGAGTGATCTTTTTCATGGTAAAAGTTCAAGACTTCATTTTTGATACGTTATGATTCCCAAAAATTGCTTCTATTTACTTCATTAATGTCAGCATTGTCTAACTATTTTAGGGGCCGTAATTGTATTAAACTGTGTTAATTATGAGTGATTGTGTTTATTATCAGCTGTGATGCTAGGACGGCAGATGTGCACGTGGTTACCTCAATTACACTAGAGGCTGGAGAGACTAAATTAGATAATCAATTATTAAAAAACAATATTGCGCGCAACACAAACTCTGCGCTTGCCTGTAAAGTTTGCGGACTAACGTTTAAACTCGTGAATGTCCTTAAAGAAAAATTATATTTATTTAGAGAAATAATAGTAGGGGCGAAACTAAATTAAACTTTGCAGTTTTATATTTGTTTCCATAAAACATTTTAGTGAAAGCAAAACAAAGTGTTAATGCGGTTGTACGAAGAGTCACCTCACTCCGACCCACACGCCATGACTCACAGGCGCGGAAAGAATAATAAAATAGATCATGCATGCATACGGGAGCTGTGTGCCGAAAATAGGTTGTCGGGAAAATAGTGCATGATCGCGCCGCGAGTCAGCGCTTAGGAGAAATCATTGGTAGCATTGGTGTTTCACACCGCTTCCGTCGTTTCCCCAATAGATAGCGCCACTATCGTCGAATTTCCAGTGGAACGAAATATTGCATTGGATCGGAGTTCTATTAGGTTATCCAAATACAATGATATTATATAGGACTGGCAGGTACCTGCCACGGGCCACCCGCACGGGTTACCTTCTTTGCTTTACTAAATCAAACTTTCATTTATTTAATTTGACATTTTAAAATAAAATATGTAATATATTTTTATTATACACTTCATTACAAGAAGTGGGACCAAACAATGTATAATTTACTCTAAAAAATGTGAGTCAAAAAGTAGTCAGCAATTTTTCCTACAAAATAAGTGAATCTATGGATGACTAATAAGTGAGAATAAACAACACTACCCTATACATTTATCAAAAAATATGTACTTTTCTATTTTAATGATTAAAATAGCGCAATATTATAATAATAACCTATTGTATTTGGATAACCTAATAGAACTCCGATGCATTATTTCAATCCACTGGAAATTCGATGATAGTGGCGTGATCTATGGGGAAAACGACGAATTCGGTGTGTAGTACCAATGATTTCTCCCTAGTGCTACCCCGCGGCGCGATCATGAAATATTTTCCCGACAACCTTTTTTCACCACACTGCCGCCGTATGCATGCATAATCTAATTATTATTCATGATCTATGACATAGGCAAACAAGCTGGTACAGTTCTTAAGTTGTTCTAGAAGAAAAGTCATCGGTTTTGTAATTACAGCTTTGGTCGAAAAAATTATTGCACCTTATCCTTGATCCTCAGTCAACTTTTCTGTAAAAAGAAAGGATGAGGAGTTAAAAAGTCAAAATTGACGAAAAACGTGAGGTGAATATTAATTTTAATTAAAATTAACATGTCCTCTACATCCCCCTTTTGGTAAATCGTTGAGTGGACTATAGTCAAAGCCCACTAAAGAATACAGTTGCGAGGCGGCCAATAGGATGGGCGCGCAGCGTTACCATATTAAGCCTCGAACACTCCTGGTATTTACCGCTCGAGGTTTGATCGCACAGTTTAAAGAATTACGTATAAATGCGTTGAGTCAACCGCAGTCAGCTAGAAGCGTGGGAAGAACGAGACAACGTGGCACTAAGGCGATTGGAGCGTTCAAGGTCTCAATGTACACAAGCCCGTCCCTCAACGGTATTCTTTAGTGGGCTTTGATAATGTATTTCATTGTGTAAATGTATAAATAATGATTGTCTAAATAAAAATTACTAATTTTCTTTTGTTATTAGTAATATTTCTACTTAAAGTCACTGTTTACTCTTATATATTGTTGTGTTAATATTAAATATTTTTTAAATTAAAATTTTTGTTTGTTTTATCAACCTTTCATCACTTTTATCTTAAGAGAAATTTATAAATTATGGCTGAAATCACTCCATAGGGTCATTCTATGTCAATTCAACACAGTGATTTGCCATGACCTTTTCCAATTTCAATGAAATTTTGCAGGGAGGTTGCCTTTATGTAGAATAAGAAAAATACCAAATTTTATTAAATTATCTCTATTAGTTAGTGAGTTATGACTTCATGAAATTCCCAAAAACAAGCCAAAAACGCACGTACTTGAAAACTTTAAACTTAAATTGCGCCTCTCCTACTGAAGATACAGAGCTGGAAAGGATGTAATTCTAAAGCATTTTTCATGGCCTTTAATATGACATATGACACAATATAGTCTAGAGGAAAATGATTTTTGCAAAATCAACTGAAATTTTTGATTTTTAATTTTTCAAAATGCGCCGGTTTTAAAAATTTGAAAATTATTAGAATTAACCTTTATATACTTATAAACATATATTGTAAATTTAAACTTGGGATCACAATGGGACATGACAACTACATAAATGATTTGTAGTGTTATGAAAGTCCTACATACAAGTTTTTGTAAATTGTAAATATAGATTTAAGGTGAGTTTCTTAAAAATAAATTATGAGTAAATGTTATATAGCTTTATAGATTTTAAGTATAGTTTTTCCCGAGAAACCTATGCAAGCTTATTTATGAACAAAGTTTTATATTAGAACCCATCATTGTGATCCCAAAAAAATTCAAAATCAAAAATTTCAGTTGATTTTGCAAAAACCATTTTCCTTTTAGACTATATTGTGTTGTATGTCATATTAAAGGCCATGAAAAATGCTTTAAAATGACACTTTTACCAGCTCTGTATCTTCAGTATGAGAGGCACAATTTACGTTTTAAATTTTCGAGTACATGCGTTTTTGGCTCGTTTTTGGGAATTTCATGTAGTTATAACTCACTAACCAATAGAGTTAAATTAATAAAATTTGGTATTTTTCTTAATATATATAAAGACAACCTATCTGTCAAATTTTATTGATTTCTGAGATTGTCAGGTTCAAAATGTATTAAAACTGTTTTGATTTGACATGGAATGACCCCATAGCCACTTCATCGATTTTCATTATAGGTAGGTAATAGGAGGGGATAAAAAATGGACCGGCAAAATCCAGATTATTATTCTATGAGCAATTTAAACTAAAATCCTTTGATAATATGCAATCCTCACGTTTTGCATACTCAACTACTTCCAGCGCCTGCACTATAATGCCATTGGCCTTCGATTTTTAAACTAAATACTAGTGGTGAGTGGAACTTTCCGTTTTTAAACTGAAGTCGATAAATTAACTTAAAATGTATTTACTCAAGGCACATGAACAACCAAGGTGTAATATGAGCATACCACATAAAAAATAATTTTAAACTTAACATTTATGTTAAAAATGTAACTAATTATTAATTCAAATGCTATTTACAAATACATTAATTTCCAGCCGGTGATTGAATTACCCAGGTCTATGGCATTAGGAGTTGCAAATATCATCAGCGTTGTTCCAGGATGACATATTGTTCACCTGACAACTGTTAATTTAATGAAATCAGTATGCACGAAGGTAATCAATTATTAAACAAGCAAGTAGACCTACACACAACACAACCTGTACTGCATTTAAACTAAAAACGCTTAAAGTATTAAAAATTATATTTACGAAATCAAATTTATTTTATTTTAAAATTGAATTGGATTTAAAAATTGAACCATATTTTTAGAAACAATCTTTTGGAACTAGGCTAAATTAAACAAGATATTTTTTTCAAATTGACTTGCATGTTTTAACTAGAAATATACAGTCTATAAACATAACAATTTGGAAAACACAGTAAGTACATGAATAACAAAATATATTGTCACAGCTAATTCGATGACATAATCATGTTGTTGAAGGTCAGCAATAGACAAATACAAGAACTGAACATTTACATGAATAACACTCCCCAATCTGAGATTCACACACGAGACCAAATAGAATAATGCGATAAACTATCTGGACCTAACAATTTCAAAACGATAAGGGAAACACTAATTTAAAATCTTTAGAAAATCGCTAAATACGGACAAAACTATTTATGAGGCATTAATCACCCAATCCCACAGAAACTACATCACCTGTGTTGAAGATGAAATTTTTCTTGATAGAGTTACGAAATACGTGAGATATAATATTAAAATCGAAGAAGTTACAAGTAAATGGTTTTTTAACTGTTGTACTTGTAATTACTTCGTCTATATAAGTAACTTGCGTTGTTCGACTTATACTTTGTGTAGTGTAAGCCTTGCAAACTTTGTTTACGCTTTACAATTAAGGGTCTGCTCCAGTAAACGAGAAAGCAACCGCTTCTCACTGTATCCCTATCTAAACAGTGCAATTTCTTGCAGCTGAACGCTTTGACATTGCCTCATTTCAAACCATTGTATAAGTCTATTTTTTGTAATTGAGAGTTGAAAAAAAAAACTGACTATTCTTTATAAAATTTCGAATCCGGCTTGCAAATAATTTTTCATTATTAATTTTTTATTGTGTTAGGAAAAAAATTCAAACTTTGTACTTACAAAATGTCAATTACATAACAAATCAAAAGCATATAAAAAAATTTAAATTGCAAGACGGATGCGTATTGTGACTGTGCTTAAAATGAGACCTTGCAAACAATTTTATGATAAAAAGTAAACGAAATAAATGGTTTGAAATTTAACATTGCTCTTACGGGATAAAAATCCAAGATGGCCGCCACTACAGAAGATCAAATCTCTATCATGAAATCTAGCTAAGAAATGTATGCTCTTTTACCTGAAATGTGTGCACAATTAAGACCATGTTCATCGTCAAGATAAACTGATTTTTGTTCTGGTCTCCATAGTCATCTGACCAGCAAATAAGATTCTATTCCCAACTTACGTTAGCCATTGTCAAATATGTATAAATACAAGATGAAATTTCTTCTGAACCCTTCCTCCACAGTTTTCGGACCATATGTACATGCAACCAGCTCCAGTGACACTGGCATGCTACCAAAGTTACAGCAGACAACTTACTGTGTATAATACTTGTGTAAGTTAGTCGTGCGATTAACATCTGTTGCTGTATATTAAACACATGAAAACAACAAAAACCTCTAACCCTACATCGATGTATGCCATACAATGACACAATCGTGTCTCGTAGTTGCACAATGGTCGTTACATCAGTTACACTACAACGTTTTTACTTGCAATGCTACTTCAAGTTCAATTTTTCACCACTAGGGTCAGCACTATCCTGACAAACGGCAATGCAACGTTCTGGAAATGTACAATTCAAAATATGTATTGTGTACTTATTTATTTTGGCCAATGCAAAAACTATGCATGAGATGACTTGAAAAACAATGGTATATAAAATAGCCTAAATAGTATTTAATTTTATTAATGTGTGTTATAGTTTATACAGTAAATGTTAACAATATTACAGAACTGCAGCTGTTTTGTGTTGCGAATTTTTTACTTATTCGCAAAGTCCGTCCATCAAGAGAGGTGTGTGTCACTAATTGCTTTGTATTCGCACCATAGGATTTACACTGCATTTTATCAAATTCCATACTCTGGATTCTAACTGGATTTCGCATGTCAAAGCGTTTTTTTTTTTTTTTTTTTCAACGACATTAATAATTTTGTACGAGTCAGAAACACAAACTCAGTACAAATCCTCGGTTTTAAACTGTGCAAAGTAATACGGCTTGTTTACCATTGTTAATTTACATTAACTCCTATAAAAGCGAGTGTACGTACGTGAGTAACATATATTATAAGTGTTTTCACTCGTCATCTGTAATACTTAAACAACACCCAGCTTAGATTATACTTTAGGGTTATGTTAACAACTTCAATCATTAAAATTTCTTGTGAAATTGATTTTTTTTTAATATGAGTTATAGAACTGATTGTACTACCAGTATGCTATAAAACGTTATAAAACTTCCTTTGAGGTTATAAACATAAAATACAACCTTTTATCATCAACATATTCGTTTATACAAATTTAAAGAAGACATACCTATTCGTTTAACTTAGGGAACATTCGTACATCTTCGTATAACATATAAACATATTCGATTATTAATTTATTCACTATAATATTAATAACTTCTAAATCATTTGATCTATTAATATAAAATAAATAGCAATTAAAAGTTAATATTATATTAATTTATAATAACGAATTCGTGGGTCCGGTACTCCCAAAAATCGAGAAACCCATTGATAAGTCAAGTAAGTGGCTCTAGATCGGGTCATTTTAAAGATAACAAGCTGAGACTCAGCATAAATGTTTAAAATATATATTTTAACTCCTATGTCAAGTTTCAATTCGATATATTAAAATTCAGCCAATTTAGAATGAGCCAAAGCTTCATATATGAATGAGATTTCAACTTTTAGTGATTTCCCCTGCTGCAAAATACATTCCTGCATTATCGAATTTTTTCTAGACAAACCATTGGTTGGAGGAAAGAAATACATAAATATGACCTTTTTTATTGAAAAATACTTCCCTTACACGGTGGTATTTTTTATTTTTGTTTATCTTCATCCCAGCTTGAAATATTAAGGATAATCGAAAAATAATGTTTTTCGATTTTTTTTTTCAACTTTGGGAAATCTATGGACTGGTAAACTTTTTTTATGTTAATCTACATACTTTAATGTACTTATAAAAAAATTCAGCCGTATTGCAAATTACTGGTAGTTGTAACCTACACCGACTTGGCTATTTGTTGAAGTGTTAAAGCTAATAGACGACATCAGCTGTTATTTGTTTGAATCGCTGTTTATTGTTTTCAATTCTTTTTGTTTACTTTGTTCATCAAAAGAAACTACTTAGGCCTGCAGGCAACAAACTATATCTAACAGTCTACGCCATTAGAGAATTTCAACGTTTCACACAGACTATAATTTAGTATTTTACTCAAAAACCTGATATTCATTTTTTACTTTCTCACTACACCATATACTATAGAGAAAGTATAGTGATCGCAAAAAAATCGATGTTGAGATTTTTGTGGAAATATCCGTTTTGGGACCCTCTGAGTCCAAAAAAGTGGTTTTTACAAAATGTCTGTCTGTATGTAAACAAAGCTAGAGCGAAAACTATTCGATCGAGTTCAAACAAATTTGCACCAGATTTGTCAAGTAGGCCTGTATAGATGCACGAAAAACGGTTTTGACATTTTTTTTAAAACAAAACCCTTTTTGGCAAAAAAAACCCTAAAAAATCTATTATTATTTTTTTATAAAAAAACGGCTGTAACGATTTTGATAGAATTTGACTTATTTGTAGCCTTTAATGTACCCTACCATATGTAAAAAACCGCATCTTTCTAAAAATTCTCGTTTAGCTAATAATAATAATAACAGATTTTGGGGTTTTTTTTCCATAAAGGGTTTTTTTTCAAAATTGTCAAAACCTGTTTTCATGCATCTATACAGGCCTAATTGACGTGTTTTTTGCAAATTTGTTCGAAATCGATCGAATAGTTTTCTCTCTAGCTAATAATAATAATATTTATTAGTTAATGTCCTACTTTAATCACCTCTCCTACCTCACCTACAATTATGAAATCACGGTCAATCTGATTAATAATTTAAATGTGTTTGTGAGAACGTGTGTGCCAGTTCCTGGTACCGTTTATATTTAAACAAAAGATCATACATTTTAATCAAAGGCCTACTTAAACCAGTGATTTTAATCCCAAATATTTTAAATTCAGTCGTTTAGGAAAAACTATATTATTTTTATTTTTTAAACTCACTCAATTTTAGGCCTATACTTATAAACTAATAGAAGTTCAAACTTGTATGACAAAATAGCAATGATTCAGACCAAAATTCCAAGATAGTGATAGTTTGAAATATAGTTGTATGTTTGTAAACTTATTTCTTTCTTACCTGCCAAGAATGAAGTAAACAAAAAGGATTGTAAAAATATATACATTTTAAACGATTTCTAATCTCAAAGCAGATCATTTAAAATATCAAATGCAAAGAGATCAATGCATAAAATCAGCTGTTTCTAGAACCTAAAAGTTTGACTTCTAACTTCTATCCATACCCTTACATGTTAACAGATGAAATCTGAACTAACATTATTAAATTTTATCCTTTGTTATTTTATTTCTTCCGTTATATTCATAATCATAATCAGATGCTCTTGTAACTTTTAAAGTTGATTAAGCACGCAGTTCGAGCGTTTTACTGTAATAGCTTCTACTGATATAAAATTGTCCTCTGTACAAACATTCTACCTAACATAATAATAACAATATGGGCTTGTAATCACATTTTATACCACAGACACATAGTCAATCAAAACGTATTTGGGGTTAACTTCTTATATATCGCAACAATTTTTCCGAGTAATACAAATTAATTATTAATTTAATTTTACTGAGAATGTCATTTCCGGGTAAAAAACGTCGTTCGACTATGATGGGCAAAAAAAATTAACTGCAGTCCGACTTCGATAAGAGCATAATGTGACTAGGTAACACATATCTCTGGTTCAGTAAGAGCTAGTCATATATATATTTTTTTAAGATTAGGTCTTTGCCTAGTTCCTACCAGGAGATTTTGTTTTTATTTTTTTTAAATGTGTGATTTTTAAAAAAGTGCGTTTAAATTTAAAATTTTTTAATAGAAGAATATTTTTTATTCAGCAAATAAAAAATATATAATTTTGAAAAATCCTCATGATAGGAACTAAAATTTAGTGCCAAAAACATCATGTTTCACGAAAGTTTAAAAATGACAAATTTCGGAAAATCACAAAAACAGCGGAAAACATAAAACATATTTTACATACTTGGCTTTAATACTCACCTAAAAATGAATGCAAGCTGTTTTTTATTATTTTTTATTTACAATTTATAAAGTGTTATATATAGTTGGAAAGAGAAAATTCTGAAGAATAATAACTAACAAAAAACAAAAAATGACAAATTTTTTTTGGCTGCCCTTAAATTTAATAGAATAAAACTTGAACACAGAATCTCAAAACTATTTACGTCTATTTACTCAAACGCGTTTGAACGACAATGTCGTCATCTTTTATAGTAATTATAATAACAGTTCGATTATTATTGCTCGTGCATCACTGAAGATGACGACTGTATCGTTGAATTGCGTTTTAAGGAGATAAGCGTATTAGTTATGGGATCATGTGTTCAAATTACATTCTATATAATATTCTATAAGTATATTTTCTATCAACTCAACCTCAATATTTATTTCTTATTAAATATAATTTTGCTAATAAAGATATATATAATTAAATATGCTGGTACATAACTGAAATATTAGACAAATTTTAGAGTATTGTCCTAAAACATATCATTTTTATTCTACCGGGGTTAACGGCACTGCAATAAAGGACACCGTGGGTTTAGATCGAGCTTTCCTTTATCTCCCCTTCTATCAGGGATTAAGTATTTCCGCCCTGAGTTGGCACAACGTACACTGCTAAAGTGTTGTTTTAACCTCAAGAAACTAAAGTAAGTATGGAATCAAAATAATAGCTAAAAAGAAGATTAAAATAAGTTTTATAATTGAATATATGTGCGATTAATGTATGTATATATTTAGATATGATTTAAATGAAAACCTTTAATCACTAACAAAAAGTAATAAAAGTAGGGCACATTTTCAAATTATGCTGGTATTTAGTTTTAGTTTTTATTTGTATTTCTTGAAACCAATTTATAATTTATAATACTAAATTATCAACTGGGTTAAAGAAATACACTATAATTTGAAATGCATAAATAACATATCTCTTTTAAATAAAAAATCTGTTTTGACTCAACCTTTAACTTATGTATTTACTTATAAAGTTAACATGACAACTTTAACTTATGTCTACTTATTATTATTATTATTATATAGGGGTTTATGTGATCCACCACCGGGACCCACTGCACCTAAACCATGAGGTCCTCTGTGCCCCATGTCCAGGCAGTAGTTCACATCAAACCCGCCCTTTTTGCGAACCGAAGAAGTCCGTGGGGGCCTTCCTCTCGTATATGACTGGTGTCAGGATATCCTTGTCCCAGATATTTCTGCCTCATTGATGCGAGGGCATCACATTCGCATAGAACGTGGAAAGACGTTTCCTCCTTCACTCCACACCTTCGACATAATGGGTTGTTCTCCAGCCCCATTAGGTGGAGGTGCCTCCTCAGAGAGTTGTGTCCCGTCAGTAGACCGACCAACAACCTCACTTCCGGCCTGCCAAGACCCAGCAGTGTTCTGCTTAGGCGTCCATCCAGGCCTTCAATGAAGTCGTGTGCCTGTCTCTGACCTCTTACCGTCTCTCTCCATCTACGCAAGTGTCCTGATTGAACATTTTTTCTTACACTTTCTTTCCCATAGCCTCTTGATATTCCTATCATTGGTTCTGGGCCCATCGGAGGAGTTCCTGCTCCTCTCTTAGCCAGTTTATCTGCTATTTCATTCCCTTCCACTCCTTCATGTCCAGGGACCCAAACAAGTCTTACTTGCCTACTGCTTGACAACTTATCCAGCAGTAATTGGCATTCCCAGACCAGTTTTGATGTTTTTTTTGTAGCTATAATGGCCTTTATAGCCGCCTGACTATCAGAACATATCGCAACATCTGTGCTCATGCTTCCTGATTCCAGTATTCGTTTTACGCATGCAAGTATTGCGTATACCTCCGTTTGGAAGACCGTAGAGTATAGTCCCAGCGACATAGAGTATCTTCCCTGGGTGTACGGTCCTTTATGCATGTACATTCCGGCTCCCGTACTTTTGTCTGTTTTAGACCCGTCCGTGAACCAGATTTGTCCATTTCCAAGATCTACTTGTTTCCGTAGCCACTCTTCCCGAGCCGGAAAAATAGCCTCCAATTTGCTATTGAAATTATACTTAGGAGTCATGTAGTCCGTACCGGCTTGCAGCATCGGATCCCACTCCAGTATCCTGTTCAGACACTCACCGTGTCCATTTCTTGCAAGAGATGTTGACCAACTCCCTCCTGTGTTCAATCTCATTGCGGCCTTACTAGCCTCCCCCTGTACCATGAGGTCCAGAGGTGGGAGGTCCAACAGGATTTCCATGGCCGCTGTGGGGGTTGTTCTCATGGCCCCCGTGATTCCAAGGCAGGCCATCCGCTGTACTTTATTAAGTTCTCTTTTTGCCCATTCCTTCCTGGTAGCAGGCCACCAGACTAAAGAGGCAAAAGTTAGAGACGGTCTTATTATAGTAACATAGAGCCAGTTCATCATCTGGGGCCGAAGCCCCCATGAACTTCCAATCGCTCTTCTGCATGCCCAGAAAGCGTTACACGCTTTTGCTGCCTTTCTTCTTATGTGTTCACTCCAGATCAGCTTCGTGTCTAGGGTGACACCTAAGTATTTAGTTGTTTCGGAGCATGTAAGTCTTTGTCCCAGTAGACTGGGCATGTACAGACCATCCGTCCGACGTTTCCTAGTAAAGAGAATGAGATCTGTTTTCCCTGGGTTTACAGCTAGACCCATTCTCTCACACCAGCTTTCCAACCATTTGAGTGAGCTTTGGACGATGTCAGATACAGTCCCTGGGAATTTGCCTATTCCCAGAATGCATATGTCGTCCGCATAACCTTGGGTATAAACTCCTCTCTCATTTAGTCCCACAAGCAGATCATCCACTACCATAGACCATAAGAGAGGTGAAAGAACTCCCCCTTGGGGGCATCCACGCGCAACCTCAATTCTAATTTCACTACTGTTTAATTGTGAGATCGCCATTCTATTTTCGAGATAAACTTTTATCCAACGGGTGATAGTGTGTTCTACCCCCCGCTTGATTAATGCGTCCGTCATGGATTTGAAGGAGGTATTGTTAAACGCCCCTTCGATGTCCACAAAAACTCCCATCGCAAGTTCTTTCTGCTCCAGCACCTTTTCCACCCTGGCTACCAGTTGGTGGAGTGCTGTTTCGACAGATTTGCCTGCAATGTATGCATGTTGATTTTTATGAAAAGGATTTGCAGCCACTGCTCCATCCCTTATGTATCTATCTATCAGTCTTTCCAACGTTTTAAGTAGGAATGATGTTAAACTAATAGGTCGAAAGTCTTTTGGATTACTATAAGTTCCTTTCCCTGGTTTAGGGATGTAAACTACTTTCGCTAATCTCCATGACCTAGGTACGTGTCCTAGAGCCAGAGATGCCCTGAATACTTTTATTAGCCATGGCACCAGCTTATCTCCGCCCCTCTGAAGAATAGCTGGGAATATTCCATCTGGTCCTGCACTTTTAAAAGGGTCAAAGGACTTTATTGCCCATTTGACCCTGTTGCCAGTTATTATCTTCTTTGCCATTTCCCAGTCAGCCTTCCCTGCCACATCCGGGATGTTTTCTTCCCGCAATGTCACAGTTTCAGCGGATCCTGGGAAGTGTGTTGTTGATAGATACCTCAGGGTATCTTCTTCCGTTTCCGTCATTTCCCCTGATGGAAGCTTGAGGGGACCGAGTCTTCCTACCGGGTCTCTGACAAGTACTTTTTGAAGTCTTGAGAGTTCGGAGATGGTCTCAATGCCATTGCAAAAGGTCCTCCAAGAGGATCTACATGCCCTCCGAACTTCTCGTCTATAATTACGCTGCCTTTGCCTAAACTCCTCCCAGTCTCCAGGGTTATCAGACCGCTTGGCCTTGTTAAAGCTTTGGCGAGTCTGCCTACGATGGGATTCCAGAGTCTGGTTCCACCGCAGTCCCCGAACCTGGGGTTGAGCTTTGAGCATGCAGCAATTCCTCTCATAAGAGTTTGTTAAAGCTTCCTGTAGATGGCCTACAGTTAGCTCAAGGTCTACATGATTGCGAATGGTCTGGATAGGACCATCATTTAACTTTGTCTCCAGGGTTTCTTTAAAGGAATCCCAATCCGTCTGTCTTGGGTTCCTTATAAGCCTGCTCTCTGTCTCAGCCCCACACAGTTTAAACTGAATGCGCCTGTGATCAGAGAGTGTTGGTTCCGTAGAAACTTGCCACCCATTCACTCTTCCAAAAAGTGTGGAGGAGCAAAGCGTTATGTCTATGACCTCCTTCCTTTATGTCTACTTACTTATAAAGTTAATATGAAATCTTTAACATATTATGTTTATTTACTTATAAAGTTAACATGACATCTTTAACTTATGTTTATTTA
>JAGFPH010001665.1:135084-147055 GCA_018207615.1 Philaenus spumarius
TTATGTATATTTACTTATAAAGTTAACATGACATCTTTAACTTATGTATATTTACTTATAAAGTTAACATTACATCCTTAACTTATGTTTATTTACTTATAAAGTTAACATGTCATTTTTAACCTATGCAAATTTACTTATAAAATTAACATGACATCTTTAACTTAAGTATATTACTTACAAAATTAACATGATATCATTAACTTATATCTACTTACTTATAAAGTCAATATGACATCTTTAACTTATGTTTGTTTACTTATAAAGTTAACGTGACATCTTTGAAACAACAACTAAAACAATAAATATACATTTTTATACTTTCCATAAAGCTAGAGAGCTGACATTTTGTGCATTTATTTCTTGCAAGATACATATGAATAATAAACCAGTTTTACATTTGTCACGTTCTGCTAAGGGGTGAAAATTTAGTAACAACCCCTAAAACTATAAATATTAAATTATTATCGTGAAATTTGGTACACCTTTTTCTCATAGGCGCTAGAGGTGCACTAAGAAATAATTTTAAAATATTTGCCCTTTAAGGGTTGAAACAACCCCTAAAACAATAAATACTTTCCTTAAAGCTTGAGTGCTGACATCCTGTACACTTATTTCTTACAAGATTCATACAAAAAGTAAAACACTTTGACATTTTGTCACATTCTGCTTAGGGGTAAAAATGTGATAACAATCCCGAAAACAATAAATATTAATTCTACTAACTCCCCACAATATGTAGAGAGCTGAAATTTGGCAAATATTAATTTTAAGTGCTGCTTTAATAAAGAAATAATAAAATAAAAATATGCAATTTAAATAGTTGCGTCTAATGAGTGAAATGGGGGTGACAGTCCTATTACAATAAAAATAAATTCGTATTCTCAAATGAAGCTAAAGAGCTGTTGATTGACATATTTGTTTCAAAAGAGGTAAATTGAAAGATTAATGCACTAGCATTTCGGTTACTTCCGTCTAAGGGTGCAAATTTTTAAAAAATACCCTTAAAACAATAAATAATAATTATTTTCATACTTTTCTTTAACCTAGAGAGCTAAAATTTATTACACTTATTTCTTAAATGGTAGGCCTACTAAGAAAAAGCGAACCAAACTCGTTTATGTTACCTATGACTAAGTTACTTGCGGCAAAATTGGTGTTACTACCCCTACATATTTCTATTAATATCTACAAAGCTAGATAACTGAAATTTGGTACATATTATTCATAGGGTATGAAAAAAAGAAAAGCCATTTGCATTTCAATTACTTGCATCTAAGGGATAAAATGGGACAATTATTACACCTTTATATAGCAATGACTTTAGTAGAATGTACTCAGAAATATATCATTTCGTAGAGATATTTTAGATAAAATGAAATGCACCTCAAACTAGCAGAAATCATTGCTTTTGCGCTTACTGTCTCATAGCTGATCATACAAGTAAGCCTAAATTGGACACAGATTTATTTGGACGAAACTCTCTATAAGTTTTGGTCCAATTAACTTTGAATATTTACCCGATATTTCTATCATTCATTTATTCATATCTGCGAGCGAAGCTGCAGGTACCTCTGCTACAATATTAAGCCTATTTTGAAACGTTATTGTGGAATTGTGTATAACCCTCAAGGTCAGTCTTGAAAGTGAATGGCGTGGATTTAAGGAATAACAGTTTCTCTCATGACCAACTGTACATCGCATGTTCTCGGGAAAGCTCTCCTGATAACCTGTTAATTCTGCAGCCAGAGCGACTTACTAAGAATGTTGTCTACAAAGAACAAAGAAGTTTCAGCAAAATATACATAACCCGTAAAAGTATTTTAACTACTGTAGAGTCAGTATGAAGGTTACCTTCTAAATTTAAAATGTTTAAAGACGTAAGCTGTTTAAAACTATCCCAATCTATGTACTCGCATATTAAAGACGTATCTGGGGGATCTGCAACTTCCATCTAAGACTGTGATTTACCAGTCTGTAGATTTAGTGGTTGAAATAGAAGACTCTCTTCACTCTCAATTATTAGCGAATTTCCATAGGAAAAATGAGCTATTGCAGTGGCCCTTATGGTAAGACCCAAGGTCGGGAGTAACAAATGAGCACCGATCATGGTCCCCAGAACACGTTTTGGGGTGTCATTATCTAGCGGCCGCATTTTAAGTCCGATTTGGTTCAAATTTGGTACACATGTTGTTTTTCTACGTCGCTCGGACGAGTTCGTTAGCCAACAAAATCCAACAATCGGAAGCACGTTTTTGACCCAATGTAACTATTTTTTTAGTTTTTTCCTACGAGATTTAATTTGTTTTTGAGTTTTTTCTACAAATATAAATAGGTATAGGGTGTTATTCTGCACATTTTGTTCTTTTACGCGACCTTATAGCTCGCTTGATTCTCCCAAAATCGATCAAAACTTAAAATACCATAGAAGTACCCGTTTCAAAGCCGTGTGATGGATTCTAACGTAGGGTTGGCGTGCGAAGCACGCAGTGCATTGTGTGTTGAGGATACTCCCAATATGCGGAATGCCATGCGAACCATTTTGAAGCAATTCAGCACCGTCGTGAATAGACCTATTTCCAAAATTGTTGGTTGAGACCCTAAAACATATGCCAATAAACTTAATTCTGGAAATTTGCTCAACTCACGTCAGCGGTTCAGCTGCGTGGTCGAATTATTTATCTTTTAATTGATTGAATTTATACAATTCACATACATTGAACAATAGCCAGTGAACAATAAATACCAAACGAAAATACATGTAATAATTCACTTTCGTGACATAAAAGATGAGTGCAAATGAGAGAAAAATATTACAAGTATGTATCACAGTGATGCAAAAAGTAAAAAATCCCCGTAGAGCAGCACGGGTATTCAGCTAGTATATTATGTATAAAGTAAACACGTCATCTTTACGTTATGTATATTTATCTATACACTTAACATGCCATATTTAACTAATGTATAATTATCAATGTTTCGTATTGTTCAAAACTATAATTAGTATTTAATTTCTTTCAACAACGAAATAATTATTTTATTAATGTTGTATTTGTAATTTGTCTATTTAGGAAATTCAAAATATAATTTATTCCTACTGCATTGCTTCACAGAAACATGATTTTACTATACTGAATATTTGTTACATACTACCAAACTAAAACTTATTTTGCTGGGTTTAAATATTCAGTAAGATTAGAAGAACTCCATAAAATAGAAATGAAGATTATTATTTTGAAACACATCAATTTACATAAGTACTTAAAATTTTATTATGATACTATTATTTTAAACTGACTTAAATTTGAGAATATAATTTTTTTGTTGACGTAGTTTTATGTTTGGTAGAAGGTGATAAAGACCCGCATATTTTTCTCAAGTCAGTTTTATGTTGGCATTTTTAAACAATAAAATATTATGTTAAGGGAATAAAAACCCACTTTACTTTGAGGAAAACCAACTAAACAACTATTGAGATAACTGTTGAACAAAATCAAAATATTTAATGTTTATTTAAATCTCTTATTTTTGTTAAATAAATTTTTGCATTCTCTATTTGTACTTATCCAAATGTATATAACTTAAATAACGTCTGGTTATATTGTTGTTTCTGCAGAAGTTAATTTGATAAAAATCCAAGCACTTCCCAAATTGAAACATTCAGAACAAGATAGCAGCTGCGTTTTTTTAAAGAAAGTGGAATGCTGGAGAATTTCATTTCAAGCTTTTGTAACGAAGGAACTATTTTAAGCACTAATACACTGTGCACCTGGGTTTGTTCTAATATTTGCTCTAGTAATCTCGATTAAATTAGTTTTATTAAAATATGTTGTTATTACTTTGTAAGATCCTATATTATATTATTAGCGAATTTTTGAAGGAAAGATGAGCTATTGTAGTGACACTTAGGCTAGGCGCATATTGAGACGCGTTTGACCCTTGTCACGCGACGTAGCACAGCGCAACTTTTTGTAACATACGTAAATGAATGGATTAGCGCATATTGGTAACGCGACGAAACGCAGCGCGACTCGCGTGGCACGACAGACATCAGTGGCAGTGACACAGTTCTCGCGCCACGCGTCACACGTCTCACGAGTTCAGTACTCTACTGTCACGTTTTGGTGTCGAGTTGTGCATTTTCCATTATCACATTTTTCAGATGTTGGCCCAGGAAAAGCTGATAGAGGCCTAATTAGTTTTAAAATAGTTGAAAATACTGAACTTTCAATAAACACTAAAACAAAGTAATTCTTAGTAAAATAATTATCATAAAATAATTTTTAATCAATATACAGTATTTATGTAAACTGAATTGTTTAATAAATACTTTTTGTTAATGAATTAAAGCTGTGTTTTATATGTTCTCTGCATTTTAATAAGAAATAATTTTAAATAAAATATTTGGCGTTTGACATTAACCCCGTTAAAATTTTAAAAAATATGGCTTCGTTAAGTCATTAATGAACAAATGAAAATGTTTAAAGTATGTGCAAAGAAAGTATATAATATGTATCATCCCGAGCACTTTGGATCATCCGGGAGTAGTTAGTAAAAACAGCAAGTAATTCTGAAGTCATTTTAAATTAGAATAGATGTAATAAACATAGTTTTATCGCTGAATCATTCATTTTAAAGAAACTAAAATCAAATGAAATGAAATATACGTGTTTACTGGGCGAGAGTTGGGAGCAACTGCGTTGCGTAATATGCGTCCCCCAACGAGACGCTTGTGGCGCGATCGTGTCATGCCATCTCACACGCGTCAATCGCATCCCAATATGCGCCTAGCCTTATGGTAAGACCCAAGGTCAGACATCCAAGAAGCACTTTTGTGATGTCATTAAAAATTGTACATATATTTATGTAGGTGTTCGCACTCTAACGGCCGTATTTTACGTACGGTTTATTCCACATTTTATACACACGACGGTTTTCTCGGACGAGTTTGTTAGACCATAAAATCCAACAACCGGAAGCACGATTTTTGATTGGAAGTAAAACATTTTTGAGATTTTTCGTATTTAAAAAAAAATATAAGTTATTATTTTGTACATTTTGTTTTTTACACAACCTTATAACCAGTCTGGTTTCCCCAAAATTGATCAAAACGTAAAATACTATCAAAGTTCAAATCAATCCTCGTGCTAGCAGGTCTGCTGCGAACGAAGCGAAGCAGTTCATAATCCGAGGTGCAAACACCCATAGAGCAGTCCATAATCCAAGGTAGTGCGGGTTTTTCCGCTGCAAGCAAACGTGAGGCGGGGCTGAGGTTCTAGTGAATTCTACTGAAATATTTCCTACTCGTAGGCAGCTTTCAGCACCTTCGTGAGTAGACCAATTTTCCAAATAGTTGGTTGAAACCCTAAAACATAGTATAATCTTAATTTTGGAAATTTGCTCAACTGACGTCAGCAGTTCAGTTACGTAATCGAATTGTGAATTTCTAAAGTGAAATGTATATTTGGGGTAGAATTGGTAATTTTAACTTTAGTGTAAATGATAAATAAATAAATAATAACCCGCTGTATATAAATTTGCTTAAATACGTGATAATTTTTGTGAGCTCCAATTTGATTGAAGTGTACTGGAACAAACTATTTAATATGCGCTTGAATAGTATGCCCAGTGGCTGCAAAAATGTCTCTTGATTCCAGGCTGTCTATTATAGAAGAAGTCCGACCCACCTTCTGAAACGAAGCCATCTGGAGTGTTGTCACGTTCAGATAAGATTGATTTTATAATAGTCTGCAACTCTTGCCTCGTGGCTTATTCCTCTGAGGATTTCTCACACCCTTTGTTGCTGCTCATTATTTAAATTTGTATAAAATACAAATATACAATGTACAGGTACTCCTAGTCTCACTTTTCTACATGTAACAGTATTCGTGCATACAATAATCTTTATAATAACAAATGTAGCCTATAAACTTTGACATCAGCTATTGTTTGTGTGTAAGCCTTATTTAGCACGACAACTATCAACATAGATTCATAATTACTCTGTAACTATGATTGTTAGTTATTTAATGTGCATTCTTTGGTGTCCGTGTCCGAGTCACTATTGAATACAATATATAATAACAAATTAACTATTACCTTATTTAGTCTCTTTATGTGACTTCTTTTGTCTTAGTTTAAAGACGCAAACTCCATCTTCAGTTGATCACCCAATGGAGGTCATTAAAACATTGAAACATCAATACAAACATTTACCTGAATAGTAAGTTAATTAATTCTGCTTCGACTATTCTAATACATTTTTTCAACCTGCGCTTAAGACCGACTACACAAATGTTAGTAGGTTGCATTATTTTTATTATAAACTCCTACTTTGAACTTAAGTCGAGTATAAGTTCATATTTACAGTCGATGTAGGTACATGATGTCATGGGCCGGCTATCTTTGAAATAATGGGCCGTACGTACGTGAGTAACATAATATATAAGAGATGGTTTCACCTATCATCTGTAATACTTAAACAAAACCCAGCGTACTTTATACTTTGGGATTATGTTTACAACTTCAATCTTTATAATTTCTTGTGAAGTTGATTTTTTTTATATGAGTTATAGAACTAATGTTTGCTATATAATATTTGCTTTGAAGTTTTAAACTGTATATAAATACACCTTTTATAGTCTATACAAATTTAAAGAAGAGATACCTATTCGTCTAACTTCGGAAACATTCGTATATCTTCGTATAACACAAACAAATTTCATTATTAATTTCTTCACTATAATATTAAACTTCTAAATCATTTGATCTATCAATATGAAATAAAAAGGAATCAAAAGATAATATTTTTACCTTTCTTTAAATATATAATAACGTATGTAAATGCAAAATTTTAACATATAGGCCTATAAATCCCCGTCAGCATAGCTACGTAGGCCTAGATAAAGTCTGTTGTTTTCAAATAAATATTTTTTTTAAATGATGTATTTCTGATATGTATCTAATTAATCTGCCTGTGATTTTTCACGGGGGCTTACTAGTCTCTTTACATAAAAAGTAAGTTAGGTTTAAATTTTGTTCGTGTCGAATTCTTTGTACCCATTATATATATATAGGTTATCTACACAGGTTTTGTTTGCTCTTTAGTTAAGAATGTTTTTAATTAGGCTACATCGATAAAACATTGACATGGATTATTTCAAATACTAGGCCTATACATAAAGAATTATAAATTCTAGGTTATAAAAATAATAATAGTTTTATTTAAATTTCGTTCTAAACTTTCGTACCTGAATTACGAATCAACAAAAAAAATCTTAATTAGTTAATAAAAAGTAGTTTCAAATTTAATTTTAGAATAATCAGAAGGACTGTTTATCAGTAAATCTTGAAATCAAACAACTATTTATAATAATTAATTAATAAAAAATAGTTTCAAATTTAATTTTAGCTCAATTATAATTAGGCGACATTTTATGAGTAAATCTTGAAATCAAACAAAAATCTCATAATTAGTTAATAAAAATAGTTTCAAATTATATTTTAGAATAATCAGAAGGACTTTTTATCAGTAAATCTTGAAATAAAACAAAAGCTATCATAATTAGTTAATACAAATAGTTACAAATTTAGTTTTAAAAGAATCTAAATGACTAAATTTCGTTTTGAAAATGATTTAAATTTATTTCATATAAATTAAGACACGAATCCTCCTTAAAACTAAATTACTTTTGTATATTTAAAAGTTACAACAAATATCAAGTGTCTCTTTCACACCTTTTTTGTGACTTCGAAATGTGATATCAACATTTTAAGAAAAGGTTATTTTCCAAAATTAACGGGTTTTCAAATTAGTGTTGAAATCATAATATTTGCTGGGATAAGGTTTCTGAAAAACTTATATTTAAAAACTTTCAAAAAGTAAAGACGATAATCAATAACAAAAATAGTTATCCTAGATAAGCTTAAGAACGTAATTAACAAATATACTTATTGCCTCCATTTACCTCATCTTTAATATGAGATATAATTAATATAAAGACTACATTTCCTATGAACATATTGTGTTTTCTGTTATAGAGAAAGTTGAAGATTATATTATTTCTATTTCATTTCCTCAATTACAAACCGTCACATGTTTTCCTTAAAGGCAGTGGATATCTCCCTTAAACTTACTCAGCCAAACACAAAAATCAATAGCAACAAGTATAATTATGTATAATAATTTAAAATATTTATTTTTCCATTGGTTATTTTGTTTGTAACTTTATACATTCATTACATTCATTGGTGTTTTTACCGTTATGATTTTTAATAATTATAATTCAACATTATTTAAAACTTGTATACCTAACTTAAAGGTAAAACATAAATCGCACTTCCTATTGTTTATTTAATTGAATAATAATATAAACAAAAAATGTAACTCTCAGAGTGTTTATTACTATTCTGAATTTGTATTAAAACTTATGTGTATACTTGCAATTGTTAAATTTAGAATTTCAGTAACAAACTTTTAGTAAACTTAATCCCAAAGTTGGAAGTTATGAGGATGCAAATGGCCTATAGCGAGCCTTGTCTAATAAGCCTTAGAGTTTATACTGGAAACCACAAATCCGTGCTCAATTAGCTGAACGTGTCAAACTGTGAAACTTAGCAAACAGGAATAGCTTCACGGATTGCACGTTTATTTGTAATTTCATAATATTTGAATAAAACCTATGTCTTGTACTTTCTTTTTGTAAAAAAATTAAAATTTGGTTTTAAAATACATTGAATTGTACTTACAATTTATTTTATTTTATTCACTTATTTAAATCGAACATCAATGAATAAACCTATTCAACATGTGAACTATGTGGTGTAAAAAGAATTGTAGATTAGTGTTTACAAGTCAATTTAATTTCTGTCTTTACAATTAGTTCACGCCCTAGAATGCTCACGCAAAACTGCTGTATATTAAAGCACACGTGAGGTAAATCATATAAAAAAATCTCGTATCACAGTGTTTGCTATAGAACTCCTCCGAAATGGCTTCACCGATTTTTATGAAATTGGTGTGCATATTTGGTAGGTCTGAGAATAGGTCGTATGCTATTTTATATACCCCTAGGTGATAAGGGTTGTTAGTAGCATCCCCTAAAACAATAAATATTAATTGTTATGCTTTCCTTAAAGCTAGAGAGCTGAAATTTTGTTCACTTATGTCTTACAAAATATATATAAAATTTAATTATTTTATAGGGTGAATAGTTCTTCAGTTATGGGGACGGTTTTTGGACGCCATTTTTCAAGGTGGCGGTCGTAGAACAGGTTTTTTTTGCGAGGACTTTTAGTATGTTATTTCAATAGCTAAATACAACATACATACCAAATCCCTAGCTTATAAGAGTTTTTTTAGAAAATTTTTATAGCATGACTGGACTAAAATAAACATTTTAAAATAATTAGTAATTAAAGACAAATCATGATTATTTAAATTGTTGTACTGTAATCCTGTACTAGTTTCAGACTTCATACACTATATTTATAATTTCATCTAAAACTTCTGTTATACTATTTGTAAAGTTTGCATTTTAAAATATAGTCTTCAGAGTAGTTGTTCGTCAGTGTTCACGTCAACACTGTGTTCAATTGAAGCACGGAAAAACTTTCCAGGCGAGTTACGTACGATACTTTTCATCACACTTCACAGAAAAAGTAACATACTTTTAATCTTAACATCTTATTATTTCATAAAATAACACACCTTCAATTAGTTCTTGAAATTTGAACTCAATGCATAACTATATTTTATTTAAAACAATTATCTGACAATTTGAAATTTATGTTTATTGTGAACCTCTTTTAAAATGTGATCTGCAATGTCAGGCTCATTATATTCGTCGCTGAAATGCATTATGAAAGTTGCTAGAAACATAAAAGGTGCATTAACCATTACGTTCACTCTTATTTCATTCTGTGGAACTAACGTACAATAAATAAACGTGTTGTTGAAATCAGCTGTTTACATAAAACTGCAAAGTTTATTTTTATTTATAGTCTACGGCGTATGGTCCTAAATTTACCGTGTAGTGTACACTAAATTTTCTGCATACCGAACGGGAAGAAGGACTTACTTTTTTATGAATGAAAGTGAATAAATGTTGTTTAAATTGTATTAATTTCTGATGCTAGTTATAACAAAATACTTAATTAGCTACGAGTGGTTATCAGACAGCCTGTGGAACACTGTAAGACTAATTTATATACTTTCTCGGATTCGGAACCATTAAGAAGAGAAACGTTCAATGTTTCTAAAATAATTAATGAGAACAACATTGCGTTCGTACGTGCTTTACTTAAGGTTTATTGCAATTGTTACTACGAGAAGATACGTTTAGTCGTACAACACGGGCTTATAAGTAGAATGAGTAGTAAGCCTAATCAATTCAATTAAGTACTGTAATAGCCATACATCTTTTCCTAATATCGAGTACGTTCCTACTGATTCTTTGCAAAATTGTCGTGTGTGGATATTGTATAAATATGTTGTCCATTTATGTACAAATTAAGATATTTGGCTTATTTGTAGCCCTTAATGAACCCTACAATATGCAAAAAACCGCATCTTTCTAAAAAATTCTCGTTTAGCTAATAATAATAATAATAACTTATTTTGGGGGGTTTTAGGGCCGAAAAGGGGGTTATTTCAAAATTTTTCAAAACCTTTTTTCGTACATCTATAAAGGCCTAGTAGACGTGTTTGGTGCAAATTTGTTCGAAGTCGATCGGATAGTTTTCTCTCTAGCTAATAATAATAATATTTATTAATCTCTACTAATCTAGTTAATCTCCTACTTAAATATCACCTCTCCTACAACTATGAAGTCACAGTGAATCTGTTTAATAATTTAAATATGTTTGTGAGAAAGTATGTGCCAGTTCCTGGTACCGTTTCTTTTCTATAGTAAACGGTGTTTGCATGCTCCTGGAAAGTTGTGCAAAATGAACCTGGCCGTGTTTGTTAATGGGCTACTCAAATACTGTATTTGTATAAGTCTTCCTCAGGAAGTACTTCGCTCTAGGCAACAACATATGTGTTCGTAAATTTTAGTGAATTTACACTTTAGTGAAATCTCTTGGCTAATGATTGGCCTTCGAACTTTCTTATAAAATGCATTATTTCTTCAACCGAAGTTTTATCAGGCTAAATCTGCTTTCCTCCATAGAGGTTACTTATTTTGCTTCACTGCGCTTTGAAAGATGTAATTTGTCAAGCAATGTCAAGACCACCGTTTCCACTGAGACGAGTTGTTTGTGTTCTTTACCTTTCTCTTGCCTTTATACAACTCATGTGTTGTACTTATTTATTTTCTATATATATGTATTATGAAATGATCAACTTTAAAACTTTATTAAACCAAACATTTTACATACGAGTATATAACATGTAATAAGTTATATTTATTTGCAGACACCAAAATGGAATGGCCATGATATATGTTGCATTGGTAAACTAATGTGTATGTGCAAAATGTACGTGTGTGAATTTTTGTGTTTTAGTCTACATATTAAATTTTGATTAAACGAAAAGTTGGTTATTTAAATTCATGCCGTCGTATTGAAGCGGGAAAATATGTACCAGTATGCTTTCTAAAAAATGTATGGTAACATGTAGGCCTAATTAGATTATATATAACTAGGTAAAAAATGCCTCCCGAGGTCTTCTGTTTCGTAAAAACGTCCTTGGGCAAAATAAATCTCCTGAAATAGGTATTAATAAGGTTGTAACCAAAAACCCAAAATAGCCCTTGTAATTATAAAGAATAAATAAAAATTAGACCTACATTTCGTAATTTCTTTGATTAAAATAACAAAATTGTATTTCATTTCAAGCAAAGAACGAAAAATCGACCGGTAAATCTCCAGAAATAGATATAACAGGATAGCAGCCTAAAACAAAAAACCTAAAAATCCCCTTATATAACGATGAAATAAAAATTGCATTCCATAATTTGTTTGTTAAAAT
>JAGFPH010001665.1:147065-205392 GCA_018207615.1 Philaenus spumarius
AAATTCCGCTTGTATAACGATGAAATAAAAATTGCATTCCATAATTTTTTTTTTTTTTTAAATCTTTCATTAAAAACAAAGAGCACGAAAATCGGCCCGGTAGATCTCCAGAAATAGGTATCAACAGGATTGTAACCTAAAACCAAAAAATCCCAAAGAGAGCCATTAATAAATAATGGTGAAATAAAAATGGAATTTCATAACTTTTTGATAATAATAACATCATTTTCTTACATTTAAACAAACTGTACGAACATCGGCCACGTAGATCTCCAGAAATAGGTATCAATCCTAAAATCTAAAAACTCAATAAAAGTGTCCTTACAAAATGTACCAATGAAATAATACTGAAACTTCATAATTTTGTTATACTAATGACAACACTTTCTTCCGTTTAAAATAAACCGCAAGACGAGCAGTCCGGTAGATCTCCAGAAATCAATAGAGCTGTACCCTAAAACCAAAAAAACCGAAAAAGTGACCTTATAAATAAATACAACCATGAAATAAAAATTACATTTTAAGACTATGCTGAATTATTATGTAAGTATTGGTAATACATAAATATATTATATTTATTTATTATATTACCTTTGAAATCCGAAATTTATTATTTATTTTTATCTTTTCTAAACCTTTGTGAAAGTATGTCTGAACCTTTGTTGAAAGTATAGTATGATGTTATGCAATAAGAACTAAAACAACATTCCAATACATACAGCATTTTATAAATACTATGTGCAAACCTCAAATGCATTATATATTATTGCACAAAATAATTAGAGATAATAATTACAATATTTTTGTAAATTTATTTCTAACTTTATATCGCAGTATTTTAACAATTAGGCTGCATCTAATCTGACTGATAACGAATGTAGTGTTTAGTTTATAATTTCTGCCTTACAACTTGGTACTAGGACATGCCAAGACTGCTAGCTTCACGAATACTATTATCATATTTCATAAACAACAATAATACATTCAAGTTACCAAGCCGTACTTCCTTATCTTTCTGTAACAAGCCTGCGTAGAGGCTGTGAATTGCCTGCCACAATTAGAGTCAAATCTCAAACATATAGTTTAAACATAACAGTTTAAATTTCTACATCTAGTTAAATGTAGAGCATTACTTGAAGTACCGTAATTAATTGTTCAGGGCTGTAAGTCTAGACTCTACCAAGAATGTAAATTAATAATTAACTATGGTCTATAGTATCAAAATTTGCAAAGTTTTTTAATGTTCATAAATTGTACAAAGTGCTACAACTTTTACAGTAAATATATACCAAATTAATAAAATATAGGTGCCCTAGAACTGGCAATGCTATAGCGAAAATTGGGAAGCCGGATTTTAGCGTTTTGCAAGCATATTTTTAAAAGATCACCAAAAATAGTAAATGAACTCCAATCCAAAGGTGTTCCGTAGCTTTTTTGTAGAAGAAACTTCAAAGAATTCAAATATGCCACAAAAGTTATTAGCTTAGAAATCAAAAAATGTTTAGAAACGGAAGGAAAAGGTTCAACTTTAGGCCTACATAAAAAATAGTAAAAACATTTTGTAATTTTTTTCAAAATACAAAAAAGTTTTATAATTTAGTTCTAAATAGAAATATGTAAAAATGTATTTCAATTTCACAATTTTTTAGTTCAAAATAACACTTTGAACGTTTTTACTACATAACCTGCAAACCATGACTATTTCAAAGAAACTAGGCCTATTAATTTTTTACTTCAAACAATGTTTTTTTTTATACCAAAAATTCGAGAATGAAATGTAGAATCGAATAATAGCATTCTACCCAGTTTCAAATAACTTTACATTTTTTAATGAAAACTTAAAAATAACAAATCGGCAATTAACCTAAAACCTTATTTCTAGGTTATCTTATTTCTTCACTTACCATTTTATTAGAACACCGTTATAAGCCTAATTTCACTCAAACACAATCTACACTTATTTATTTATAACTAAAATACAATATAACACTATTTTATAAACTGTAATAATAATAAAATAACTCAAAACAAATGTCATAACTGACACATAACACAAACTCGAAGACGGGATTTGACTCAATTTAGCAGTCAACTTTCAGCATACTTTAGTACCAACCTATGAAATCTAAATGTATTGAATTGGACACAGATAAAAACTGTGAATTTTTCTTTTTAAAACCATAATATATTGTACATTTTAGGGATATATCGAATAAGACTGTAAGAATCTATTCTAAACAGGCTTGCATATTGGCCAAATCTATGACCAATTACAAGCTTTCACTGTAAATCCTGTAGAACAGCTGTTTTCAAAGTAACATGTGATTTGAAGACACCGTTTTAAAGAGAGTCGTCTGCTGAATTCTATGCTGTTATGATCTTCTTCATAAATGACTTCTGTGAGGAGTTGCAGACCGTTGAAAATGAGACAAAGTCTTGACAGTATATGGGGTTCATTGACGCGTGAATCACAGCTGATTTGCGTACTAAAATTTTGAAACGGTGATTACATATGTAAATATACGTTTTACGAAAAAGTTGTAAGTACAAAAATTATAGTTTAATTTATTACCTTTCCAACGGTACTGGTTTTATTACGATTGGATGATTTTAAGTGTATTAAATTATCGATTATGCAAATATATGCAAATTTTCGCTAATGTTCGAAATGGTTGCGTTATGCGCCTGAGAGAAGGTCATAAATTACCTTCTGCCGGTTCCAGGGTTTTAATGTAATATAAATCGCTGTTTTATTTCAATATTTTACAATTAATTGTATTTTCATAATCACTGAAAATATTAAAATTAATAAAAAATTAATGAGGGTCGACAAAAACTATTTTTATAATATTTTTAGTTTAAATTTTGATTTCTTTTCTAGGTTAAATGTATTCCATTCTTTATTTTCACGTAGTGTTTACTGAATAAATTCTATGCTAAAATTGTTGTATTTTTAAAATGTAAAACATATATTTCCCTTCATGTCTGAAATGTAGAAAAGTTTTAACAATATTTATTTGTTTATTTACTTATTTTCAGTAAAAATATTTATCCATATTTTGTTTAATGTATGAGCGATAGCAGTGATTATTTATAAATTCTTGTTTAATTTATTATACTAGGAGTATACTGCTAAGTACACAAATAAACTGGATTACATTAGTATTAATCTTGATGGAAAATTATTCTTGAATAACAAATTAGTTTCTTTGTTAAGAAGGGAACAAACAGAAGTTTACACAATTTATATTTATATTTTACAAGAACTTATATTATGAACACATAATGAACGCAAGAGCAGCTTTCGTAATGTTAGATACTTTACTTTCTTTATAGCCAAGAGTAACTTATTTAAAAGTAAGTAGGTAGTATATAAAATATTTATAAATATAATAAACTTAAGGTACAACACTTACAATATTCTAATTAGGTTTTGGCAATTTGTTTGTCTGTTTGTTACGCGACTACGACCAAACGCGTTGTTTGATTTTCTTCAAATTTTTCATAAATGTTCCTTGGTGTCAGGAAAAACGTCGAATGTGTAGAGATTTTTGTAAAATGTAGTTTTAATAATATTATTGAAATGAAAACTTCTGTAGGCGCACAGAGTCCAGAATTTTTTTAATTTTACTGGCGGTGTATCGGATTTTACCATCAAGCTCTATTCCGTCACGCTCTACTATGTATCCTAACTCTATTTGATTTCTCTAAAGCCTTTGATTCCATTAATCATTCATTGTTGCTAGCTAAATTAAAAAATATTGGATTGGAGCCAGTGTGTTTGTCGTGGATTCAGTCATATCTCTCTGAACGAAGGCAGTGTGTCAGTATTGGAGAAAGTAGGTCTAGCTGGAGGGATGTTAGCATGGGAGTTCCGCAAGGTTCTGTCTTAGGACCTTTATTATTTAGCATTTTCATAAATGACATTTCTACAATATTGAAATACTGTAAATTTCATTTATATGCCGATGACTTTAAAATATATTTACACTTTAAAATAGAGGATTCCGGTAGAGCGGTGGAACGCATGAACCATGATATTTCAAATATTTCTTTGTGGTCTAGAAAAAACGGATTAAAAATCAACAAGGCTAAAACGCAGCCTATTATTTTGGGTTACTCTCGACTGTTGAACAAAATAGACTTAGACAACATTCCCAGACTTCAGTTTGATAACGACATCTTAGACTACTGTAACAAAGTTAAGGACCTTGGACTGATCATTGATAGTAAACTGACTTGGAGAGATTATGTGACTGAGACGTGTAAAAGAGTTTTTGCAGGGATGCATACCTTAAAGAAAATGCAAGATCTCTTGCCGTTCCACGTCAGAGTGCTCCTTGTAAAGTCTCTTATATTTCCATATTTTACTTACTGCAACACCGTAGTCGGTGACATGTCCGTGGTGTTGGCTAACAGATTGCAGCGGGCACAGAATTACTGTATACGTTTTATTTTTTATTTAAATCGCGATGCTCATGTTTCTCTTTATTATAAAACTCTCAACATTTTAAAACTTAATGAACTACGGACATATCATACTCTGATGATGTTACATTCCATTCTACAAACTGGAGTGCCGACTTACATGGCAGAAAAGTTTGTCTATATCTCTAGCATAAGTGCAAAGAGGACTAGAGGATGTGACACTACTCTTGCTATACCTTTGCACCGGACTATGAAATATAATAAATCATTTACTGTGTCCGCTTGCCGTCTGTGGAATTCGCTACCGGATGCAATTAAGTCTGCTGACTGCCGTGTCCAGTTTTCAAAGCTATTGATGTCATATTTATTGTTCAGAGTGGATGATGCATCCCAGTTTTGAGGCGTACATTGGAAGTGTTTATTGTTCAGTTGCATGAATGTGTATGAATGTGTAATTATGATTGTAATGCGTATTAACCTGTTTGTAATAATTGCTGTTAATGTTTTTATAAATTGCATAAGCTACATTTATTATTATTTGTTGTCTGTTAAAGTAATACTTATTTTTAAGAATTGAATTTTGTATATGTTTGTAATTTTGTATAATATGTTTGTATTTTTCTATTGGGGTTAGGTGGAAGAGAGGACTAAACAGTCCTAACCTCGCCCCAAAAAATAAAGTCATTTATTATTATTATTATTATTATTATGTAGTACACATGCATATAATTAGCATATAAGTAGCAGAGTATATACTTGGTTAATACCTCTGAAATTAACATTTGCTTCCTCATTTTGTAAGTTGTTTTAAAATAGTTTACTTGGTAATTAACCTCTGAAATGGATAATTGCTTCCTCATTTCATAAGTTGTGTTAAAATAGTTTACTTGGTAATACCTCTGAAGTGGACATTGTGCTTCCTCATTTTGTAAGTTGTGTTATTTTTAACTT
The DNA here is from genome assembly GCA_018207615.1 of Philaenus spumarius. Taxonomy (NCBI): domain Eukaryota; kingdom Metazoa; phylum Arthropoda; class Insecta; order Hemiptera; family Aphrophoridae; genus Philaenus; species Philaenus spumarius. Next base: position 152,445 of record JAGFPH010001665.1, read on the forward strand.
GTCACATTTAAAATTGAAATTTAAAATAACATAAACAAGATTGTCTACATTCATGACAGTTTTCACTTCTGTCGGCAGTCCCACGACTGCTTTTTTATACACCTTGTAAATCAGCCACAACGTACTTTATTTAAAGTGTTCCTTTTCAATAATCTAATGGTGGATGAATGGTTAGAATCAGTGACTTCAATTGTGAAGGTTCTTGGTTCGATCCTGTGAATCTACTAATTTTTTAAGTGAAAATTTCTATAGGCGCACCGCGTCCAAAAAAAACATTTTGCGGGCGATGAATTGGATTTTACCGTTACGCATTTTGCGTCACGTTCTATTATACATAGTACACATGTGTATATAGCAGATTATATAGTTTACTTGGTAATACCTCTGAAATGGATTTTGTGGTTCCTCATTTCGTAAATTGTGTTAAAATAGTTTACTTGTAACCTCTGAAGTGGATATTGTGCTTCATCATTTCGTAAGTTGTTTTAAAATAGTTAACTTGGTAATACTTCTGAAATGGATATTGTGCTTCCTCATTTCGTAAGTTGTATTAAAATAGTTAACTTGGTAACACCTCTGAAATGGATATTGTGCTTCCTCATTTCGTAAGTTGTGTTAAAATAGTTAACTTGGTAATACCACTGAAATGGACATTGTGCTTCCTCATTTTGTAAGTTGTGTTAAAATAGTTAACTTGGTAATACCTCTGAAATGGATATTGTGCTTCCTCATTTCGTAAATTGTGTTAAAATAGTTTACTTGTAACCTCTGAAGTGGATATTGTGCTTCATCATTTCGTAAGTTGTTTTAAAATAGTTTACTTGGTAATACCCTCTGAAATGGACATTGTGCTTCCTCATTTCGTAAGTTGTGTTAAAATAGTTTACTTGGTAATACCTTTAAAATGGACATTGTGCTTCCTCATTTCGTAAGTTTTGTTAAAATAGTTTATTTGAAACTTTGTTTCAAGAGTAGGCCTATTACCAATTTTATAACGACCGTTCAGCATTTCATTCATCGAAATTTTTACAAATTTTACATGAATATTCCTTGCAGGTATTTAAAACCTGTACATTTGTATTTCTTGAGTCCATTTTTTACACAGTTGCAAGGATGGTTATGGGAAAACAAAATCAGAAATGGAAACAGATTCATCAATTGTACACTAGGTGTAATTGTTTTGAATTTTCTTTCATAACTCCAGCTTGAATCTTATCGAACAATGCTGTTTTTTGACATTGAGATTTGCAATTATATTACAAGAGGACAATGTGAACTGAGGCGAAAGAGGTTCTTAAAGAAAGACACATTCAGCAAATTTGCGTTGTAATTGGAATAAATATTATTGGAATAATTGATTTGACGTATGTTGTAGGCCTACGTTATTAGCTTGAAACGAGAAAATTATACTTTTATCTATCTCAGTTTGATATCTCTCTAACATTAAATTAATCGTATGCCATATGTTTCGATAATTATTCCTATTAGATAAAAATCTTTTCCATAAAAATCTGCAATAAAGAGCAGTTGTTAAATTTTTTCTCGAGGTCTACTGTTCACAGAACTACTAGTTTAAGTGTTTTAAGAATAAAACAATGTAGGCCTATGGATTTAATGAACTATTTTACAGAATTGTAATCACTATTCCGGTAGTTATTTATGCATGAATGCATATGATGCTTACATTTGTTCAATTTTTATGTTTTTCTTAATGGTCGTTTTCCCAAGTAATATGACTTAGTCTACTACAGTCAGCGTAGACAACTTTTTTCTGAACTGCTACCAAATAAAATTGAACAAAAATTAATATATTTATGTAATGCTAGGGGAGACCCCTGCGTGCTCCACACGCTAACACCGTTGGAACCTTCTACATAAATATGTTATGTTTTCTTTATAATATGGTGTGGGATTAATAATAACCTCAGAGTCAAGATGGTAAATAATGTTAAATTTCCAAATCAAATTATTCCGTATATTTTATAAAGCAGTTATAATAACGGTTAAAAGAACCAGCAAGAATCAGGTCTACATTTAAACAGAAACATAACCTAAAAAGTTAGAAATACAAATTTGAAACCAGCTGTTAATGAAAATATTAGAGCAAACAGCTGATTACTGTACCAACACTAAACATATTTAATTATTATTTATTATGGCTCTCCCATTAAAATATTACCGTAAAATATTTAGTATAGTGTGTGATATTTTTACGTTCAACAGATTGTTTACGAAAACCTAACCTAAAAGTTAGACATAAAAATTATTGTTTCAAAGTTTGAAATTAGCTGTTAATGGAAATATTAAACAGCTGATTACTGTACCAACAATAAACATATTTAATTATTATTTATTATTATTATTTAGGGTGCTCCCGGTACCGTAAAATTTTAGTATAGTTTGAGTTATTTTTATGTACAACAGTTGGCGCTGTTTTTCAGAAATTATATGTATTCGAATGTAATGTGTCAAATTTTCAAAGCAATCGGTGAAGAACTTTATGAGATTTAAAATTTTGAACAAAACATTTACATTTTTATTTATATAAATTAAGTAAATATTTGTCATTTAATGCGTGAAATAATAAAAGTTTAATTGAACTAAAAGTGAGTAAATCTGTCATAACTCTTGTACTTTTACCTTTGTTGGTTCATGCTGAATGCGTGACAAATTTCTTACGATTGTACGCTGACGAGAGTTGAGCTAATTTCCAAACTTTAGTTTATATGTTTTAGGGATTCAACCAAATATTTGGAAAGTTCGTCTGCTCACGAAGGCATTGTATAGCTGTCTGCGTGTACGAAATGTATTAGTATAATTTCTTTCCACCTCAGCCACCACCCCGGCTCACGCCCTGCTTTGTTTGCGTTCACAGCGCAAAAACTCACTTAGTGAGTTTGCACCTCAACCTTGCGGACTGGAATTTTGTACACCTTCGCTTTGCTCGCAGAGAACAGAGTTTGCAACCCGGCCGAGGGCCTCGTAACAGAAACAAAATCCTCATCGTGGATTTGAACCAAGTACTTTTAAGGTATTTTACGTTTTTATTGATTTTTAGGTAACCAGATGAGCTTTAACGTCGTGTAAAAAAACAAAATATGCAGAATAGTCTCCTATATTTTTTTGTTTGTTTACAAAAAAATCCAAAAAAATCATTCTATTACGAAAAATCTCAAAACAATTTACTTCTGCTTGTTTTTTGACTAACGAACTCGTCCGAGCCACTTTGAAAACCAACGGGTGTACCAATTTTGGACCCGATGAGACTGTAAAATGCTGCCGTTAGAGTGCAAACATATATATATACACAGATATATATAAACATTTTAATGATATCCCAAAACCTGTTCTGGGGACCATGCGATTGGTGCTCATTGACTACTTCCACGTTAGGTCTCACCATTTTTACTTTCTCCACCCTATATGTAGTATAAATGGAGAAAGTATTGTTTTCGTAAAAATGTTCGAATTTGAATTTTCAGTTGAATTATCTGTTTTGGTGCTCCCAGAACCCCAAAAAATGGTTTAGTGCAATTATCTGTGTTGGTGCTCCCTGAACCCAAAAATATTTTTAGTGGAATTTTTTGTTTTGGTGCTCCCTGAACCCAAAAAAGTGTTTTTAACGTGGTGTCTGTCTGTCAGTGTGTCAGTATGTATACACGACCAGAGGGGACACTATTGGTCCGATTTTCATGAAATTTGGTATGTAGGTACTAAACCCTAATATCTCCAGGCGTTTTTTTCATTTTTTGGAATTTTTAATTTTTAAGGGTAATTTACCCCTAAAAACCCATAAAAACGACAAAAATGCAAATTTCTCAAAAACGGCTCTAACGATTTTGATCAAATTTTCAGTATTTATAGTGCTTAAGATGCCAAACAAAATGACACCACCCGCTTTTATCAAAACTTCGGCGTTTTATAATTATGGGGAAATGTTTAAAAATAAACAAGTTTATGTTGTCAATCTAGCATCGAGGCGGCGGCCGCACGGGGTAGCACCATGGTAGCGATCACGGCCAGTAATTCAAAGGTCGCGCGATCGAATCCCGCCTAGGACAATAATTTTTTATACGATTGACGTAGGTAGAATATTATTTTTTTGTTTTGTTCTAAAAAGTAATAAATAAAATGATTGAAAACAATATTATTTCGACTACAGTAAGTTGGGAGAAAGTTTGTGTCAGTTAACTGATACCGTTTATTATATCTCATGATGATTTTAATTAAACTAGTGGACCGGGCAATGCTTCGCTATTGCTTGATTTACCTAACCTAAAATTATATTCAGTTTTTGATCCAAATCAGTTGTTGATCAAAATCAGCTGTTGATCAAAATCAGCTGTTTTAAGCTTTTCATACGAACAGCTGTTTTTTGTGCCCCTGATAAAATCAAAAGAAATCTTTCTTCTTCTTCCTTAAGATTGACCTTCCATAAGATTAACATGGCAACTTTGAGGGCCACTGGGGCGAAGCCCTTAACATACATTGAGCTCATTTTAAGGGAAGCACAACTTCAGAGTGAGCTCTGTAAAATGACACCAAAAACATCAAAATCGGTTAAAAACTCTAGGAGGAGTTCTACTCACAAAATAACCCCTAGCAAATTAATTATGTATAGATAGATAATATAGTGTACAGTTTAGTTTAGTGTAGTGTCCGTTTACAGTTTAGTTGATAGCATGGGCATTATGGAAGCTTGACGCGCTACTACCTGACCTAACTACATCGGCTCCTATTCACTACCTCATTGAATTATGAATATCCTTGTCTCAGTGTTTAAGTCAAGATCCAAATTTCTTCATTTCAGCAACGTACCTTATGTTTAAGTAAACCCCATTATGAAGTTTAAACTACAAAAAACTAACATTACATTAGGTTTATTCTAACGTGTATTGCTGTGCTATTTCAATTCTAACAAATTGTTAAAATTGTTTTCTGAAAGCAAATATATTCTCCCAAATAAAATAATATACTCTCCAAATAATTACTACAGTAGGGAATACTATACATCAGAATTTATGTCATGATAGATATTACAGCACCAATAATGTTCTGATGTTTTTTGTAAACTAAAGTAAGTGCTTATTTTTCTCAATCCTTAATTCATTTTGATAACAAATTTTGAGTTTAAAAATTTTTCCTAGGGTTTGTATTATTATTCAGTTATTGCTGTACAATATTCAATCATTTACTTTCCTAAAAAAAAAAACAGCTCTTCCATCAAAATAAACGTAAACAAAACAACTATTTTTCACTTTGTTCCACAGTAATACAAATTATTCTTGAAAATATGAATATCAATAAAAAACAATATCAAGGGAAACATATTCCTAATAACTAGTTTAAATGAATTTTATGAGGTTGTGATGTTTTCATGCGGGCTACTAGCGTAAGATCTCCGTTTCAATAGCATGGACAATCCCTGCCCATGCTATCAACTAAACTGTAAAACGGACAATTAGTAAGGTCCTAAAAATCAAAACTAACCTAAACGACAGTAAGATACCTACATTTTTACTTTCACATTATAATAAAGGCAATGCGTAAACCTATAAACGAAATAATTTTGTAATCAAACTTTATTTACATTAACATAGTCCTACATATAAAATTGTATGTGCTGTTTAGGCAATAAATTTAGCAAATTTAACTGTAAATTTGTTAGGTTTTTTCTGACTCAACTGGTCAATAACTTCGGAAGTTTCGAAGAGTCAACAGTTTTTAGAGAGTTGGCCAGCCTGGTGAAAGATGTCTCAGCAGTAGAAACTGACAACTGTTAATGGGGTGCAAAAAAGGCTTGATTCCTGTGCACAAATTTACAAAAATAGATTCAAGCCTTTTCCCTTAGATGTAGTTTAAAAGTTTAAAAGAAAAAGTGGATCTTTTTCTGATAATTCCTGTAACAGGCTGTTTATTGGATTACTTCATTTTGTATGTAAGCATTTGAAATAAAAGAAATCTTCAAACTAATATGGACAAAATTGCAAGCTTGTCTTTCTTATTTTTGTGTAAATTTGTGATAACATGATACCTAGAAAATAGTTTCAATATTTATAAAAAATGTCGTTGAAATTATTATTTGGGCTCTTTTTAAGGTGTTTATAAATCTCAAACTCCTCTAAATACATCCATAATTTTGCCCTTCTATGTTTTATGCAGTATTTCCAAGAGGTCTTCTATGTTCTTGTAAGAATGGTTGTTACTGATCAACTGTTTGGCAAATGTAGATCTGATTGTGATGAGAATAACACCCCAAAAAGAGCCCAAATAATATTTTAAACGACAAATTCAAATTTAACTCAAACCGTATATATAATTTATTAAACAGGTATCTATTCTCAAGCTCCAACAACATGCAGAACAAATCTAGATAAGACACTAGATTGCGATCCAGTCAAGTTGTATAACCAGCTGGCACAACGTGTGGCTATTTAAAGACAATATTTATTATAATGTAAGACTTGTACGAATGTACAAAAATAATAAAATTTTAACAATTTTTATATTGAATATGTGTTGTTAGTGTCTGGTGTTTTGTGTTAAATGTCAGCCTGAAGATGCTGTTGGTGAAATAGTGAAACATGTCACATTTAAAAAACAAGGATTGTTGAGACAGTCATACAAATTAATATATTACACTAATACCATCAAAATTGTATATTATTATTAGATTTCTATAAAAACTGTTTCCTCACAACAAAACTTAAAAATGTAATAAATTGTAGGCCTAAAACTTTTACAATAAAAGATTATTTTACATAACTCCAAAATGTTTGAAAATTAAAGAGTTTTGAGTGCTAGTTTTGTAGTCATTAAGTCTACAAATCAATTTATAAATTAGTCTGTTCTATTTACTCTGCTTGCCTTAAAAATGATTAAATCTTCATTTTTAAAAGTAGACAGAAATACCGCGATTACGACTAAAATAATAATAATCTTAAAAGTGTTGCAGATCTTACTTGAAAGTTTATTATAGGTTTGAAGTTTTAAAAGTTTATAGGTAGCAGCCCCTAACGGATTACAGATTTACAAATAAACATTATTGGGATTGATTAAAATACAATGGTACCAAACCAAAGATTAAAATAATAACATTTTATAATTTCAGTTTAGGTTATAGAATGTTTATAGATTCACTTACCGGAATAGATCAAAATTATTATAGTTTTAAATTTAACATTCTTGGGGGCAGCACCATACAGGACGATTTGCAGATTATCGCATTATTAAAATTGATTAAAATATAGTAATATGCCAAACAAACAATTAAAACAAATACTAGTTTATAATTTAAATTTAGATAGCAGCACTTACCGGACTAAAGTACAGTGACGTGATAGGTATAGCCACAGATAAATATCTGTGGTAAAGCATAAATTATTATAAATAGTTCCAAATTGAACTTATAACATCGACAAGTGTTTTTGCAGATTTATTTAATTGTTTCTAACTGAAGTTTTGATCAAGTAGGCAACGTATTGTAGATAGAAACATGTCACTAGTTCTAATGTTTTCCGCTAGAATACGTGCACTGTACCAAGTTGATTCACTTTATTTCTTGGTCTCGGCAATCATTTGTACAAATTATTTGTATGGTTTAAATTCATTTAGTCAGACTCCTCCTGGCTTTTAAATTAACTATTCTGCAAATATTTATTACTTAAACTACTATAAAGCGCTTTTTTATCTATATTTTTAAATCAATTTTAGTAAGAGTTTCGGATCAAAATACAGTAAAATTGTGTTTCTAGCAGGAAAGTTGTGAGGTAGTTTTGGTTTCTTCCATTTTATATGTTTTTGGGATGCTGAATCCGAAACTGAGGTTTGCCTACAAAATTTCTTGAAGCAACATTGAAAAAAGGCAAAAACATGTAAAAAATCTCATGTTTTGGCGGTTTTTTGCTTATAACTCGAAACTATAAACTTTTCGTAAATTACCTTCTTATTCAAAACCAAAATAAAATTTCCTACAAATTATATTCCATAGGTTTTTTTCCGACGAACCGTTGTGGCTCGGATGTGCTTTATTTCCGTAGTGGCAAGGTTGAAAAATAAAAACTTGTTAAAAATTTACTGTTGGCCTATCGTAGATAATATATCTATTATCTATCTAGAATCTAGATAATTACTTCGGCTCGCATTAGAATGCCGAAGTATTGAAATCATGCAAAAATTTTTTGTGTGTGTTTCGTCATACCAATATCTTCGTAATTTTGCGGAGAGTTGAAAAGCTTTTGAGCTTTCTAGCGTGAGTAGTAGCGCGTCGGGACCACGTTTTTGGGTCAAAATTTTGAAAATACAGTGAGGTATTGTTTTATATGTTTTTGAGTGCGAAACCCCGATTTTGAGAATTAGAAAGTCGTAGCACATGGGGTCACGTTTTTGAGTAAACATTTTGAAAATATTGTGCAAACATTTTGAAAATTCTGTGTGGGGTAACGTTTTACATGTTTATAGGTACGAGAAAACCGATTTTGACAGTTAAAAGATCGTAGCGTATCGGGGTCACGTTTTTTGGTCGAAATTTTGAAAATACAGTGCGGGGTATCGTTTTATATGTTTTTTGGTACGGGAAAACTGATTTTGAGAGTTAAAAAGGCGTAGCGTGTCGGGGTCACGTTTTTTGGTCGAAATTTTTAAAATACAGTATGGGGTATCGTTTTATATGTTTTTTGGTACGGGAAAACTGATTTTGAGAGTTAAAAAGTCGTAGCGTGTCGGGATCACGTTTTTTGGTCGAAATTTTGAAAATAAAGTATGGGTATCGTTTTATATGTTTTTGGGTACGGGAAAACTGATTTTGAGAGTTCAAAAGTCGTAGCGCGTCGGGGTCACGTTTTTTGGTCGAGCCGAAGTCTTGAAAAAGTGTTCCATCTTTTCACAAGTTTTTATTATATTGATAGTGTCCATTTTGGGTCCTGCTGGTTTAATAAAAAGGACTTTAAAATATGCTCCATTTATTCTTGTTTTCCTTTGCAATACCTTACAGCATGGACTATTCAGACCAATTACCGGGCTGTAAGACAAATCGGAGGAAACTAAAGTGTAATAGTATCGCACATTCTATGGTTTCCATATGAGAGCATTAAATAAATGAACAATATTACATAGTTTATTAATATTAAGCTGTGACAAGTTTTGGTGAATCTTCAAGGCTAATTTTCGTTAAGAAACATTCTAAAACGACTTCTTTAAAGTTTGGCCTTTTCGAAATAACTGATTCATTTAGAATTACAAAAATAAAGAGTAGACCTATTAACTCTTTAGCTATTATACAAGAATTTTTGTGAGAGATGAAAAGAAATTCATTTGTAGACGTATGATTTTTATAATTTCTGCCTCTGTATTTTAGTTATAAATCTCGTAAACTGTATAGTATTATAAATTAACTAAACAATAAGACAGTTTAGAAAGATAAATGATATTTTATTTTTTCCCAACAATAAACTCCTAACTTGTTTTCTCACGATTTTATTTCCAAGCAGAATAAAATGAATTCTTTAACTCAAAATCAATAATTCCTTTTGTAAGCATATATTTTGAAAAGTATAAAACATATTATTAAATTGAATCAAAACAATATTAAACAGTGGCATAAATATTTCTAAAATCAAATTACAATCATTAATGAGGAGCTTAAAGGGTAGGCTATAATGAAAACATAATTTTATTATAATAGATAAATTTCATTTTATTTTATGAAGTATTTACTGTATTGCTTTAAACTATAATACAATCATGTGAATTATTTCTTATTCTGAAAATATAACTTATTGTTAAGCTAATTCTATATCACAAAATATTGAGCAAAACATAATATACAATTTAAAATATATTCTGATGTCTGTAATGATAAAAAAATGTATGTCATTTTTTAAATGTAGTTAATGTTTTATAGTTCAGTAACCACAATATTTTCAACTTCTAAAATTGATTTCTAAAATATATTCTGATTTCTGTAATGATTAAAAAAATGTATGTCATTTTCTAAATATAGATAATGTTTTATAGTGCAGTAACCACAATATTTTCAACTTCTAAAATTGATTTCTCACTCCAAGTAGCATGCCAAGTAGGATTGTCTTGCCAGAATTTTAACATAGCCTGAAAAAAACAATAACATAAAGTAACATGACTTGGATCTATAAGCAAAACTTTAATAATTTATTAATCCTCTAAACTACACAGCTTTTCCAGTATAGCCGAAACTAAAATATCTTTTGATATTGTTAAAAACTGTTTCACTTTTTACTAACTCTTTACTAATGCATAGTTCTTTGAATTTTGTAAAAATCCTCAATGAATCCCAAATGTTTTATTTACTACGCATATTTTAAAATATTTTCCTCTTATACAATAGGCACGAGTTAGTAAATTAATTGAGCCATGCCTTGATCTTTGAAAGAAGGATTAAAGCAATATTTGTATGTTCTCTATAAATGAGTCAACTTTTTTGCGGCAATGAAGGAATTGAACTCAAAACATTGGTTAAGAAGAAAAAAAATTTGTAAGTTTAAAACTTAATTTAATGTAAAAAAAAATTAATGTATCCAATATTTAAGCTTTTGAAATTTCCCATGTTGTATTGATATTAAAACAAATAGACTTGCATATATCTCCTCAAACAAACAATAGAGGTTCATTAAACAGCTTTTAGATGATCTCTATGATTAAATAATGAATTATATATTACTAGTACGTCTGAAACAATCAACAAAATATTGAAACTTGATATGCAGACTACAGAAAATATTTTATAACAAGAACTTAAAAGTATCCTAAAATTACTGAAAGGCCACTGAAAAAATAATATAACATTCATAATAACTAAAAAAGCTTTTTCCTACAGCTGTTTATTAAAGTGCGTTTTTCCACACTCACAGCAGTGCCAAACTAAACTACATGTGTTTTCAGCGTCAAGTAATTACAAGCTACCTCTTACTTTTAGTTTATCACACAGCTAAACAGCTGGAGTGCGAAAACTAAAACACTAATTTAAAACGTAGCTGTAGGAAAAACGTTGTGTGTATCATTTGTGCAAAGTTTAACTTGTCAACACTCGATAAACTTTGGCGCCCTCGGCTTTATCTCGTGTGACAAACTCAAATTTGCACCCTAGATATATAAATAACTATTTTTAAAACAAATACAATTTTTGTAATCTTTTTTACATTTATAAACATTAAACACTATAAATCTCACACAACATTATTAACTTTATTAATAACTAAATATTAAAAACACACGAAACACTTCAGTCAAAAAGTTTCCAAAAACAAAAGAAAAGGGGTGCAATCTTTTGGTTTTGATTGCTGATTGTCTTTTGAATGTAACAAATTACAGATTCAACCAATATAAAAGTCTTGATTCATCTCAAACAGATTAAATTAATTTCTTACAATAGATGAAATAGAAAACAACGGTAACAAACATATTCAATATTTAATTTATTAATCATACAATTGATAAATTGGTTTGACATCAAATCTTTACCTTAACTTCTCCATTTTTCCAAGGTTTAGGATGCCCATCACTAACACAATTATCATCAAACTCTCTCATGCCTCCAATAGAAACCCCTATACTGATGTAGAACTGTAAAAATTTTAATCATTAATTCAACATTTTGTAATAAACTACACTTAAAATTACGTTAAACTTTATTTTAGTATAAAAGTGCAAACTATTGCAAATTAAATATGAAAATATAATAAATTTGTAGTCTGTAAGGTACACTTACATAGTAAATTTGTTCACCGTCAAAAATAAAATATTGAAAATCACACTTAACATAGTTACAATTATTTTATTCTCTCACTGCCTTCCATATAATTTTTATTATTCTTAAATAAGTAAGTTATTTTAAAACCGAACTTTATAAAACATAATATTACCTCCTTGTCAAAAGGTGCAATTTTTGACCCTTGCTTCCAAATTTCTGATTCTTCTGAGGTAAAACCAACAAGTTCACTCAAAATTGACTTAGAGTCAGGTAGCAGGTCTTTTTCTTGTATATTGTCAACAAGAAAGGAAATCTTATCTGCAATATTTATACAAAATATCATTGATTTTAATTTTGCATAATATATACTGTAACTGTTCAAATTTATAATCATCTATTATAGTCGATGAAATGAAAGAAAAAAATTAAATCTTTCAAACCCTCGAGAACAGATCTAATTCACATGATTTTTTTCTTTTTGTTTCTTAATAACATTATTCGAAATAAGAAATAAATTATTCGAAAACTCAGCTGATAAATTTTAGAATCCTAAATTTTAATTTAATTTGAAAATGTTGCATATTTTTAGGTTTTAAATGTTGAATCTGATTTTCATCAACATGAAAGGATCTTGGATATTTTTAGTTTTGCTGATTGTAAATACACTATCAAAATAAGAACTTTTTCAAAAAATCTCAAATTTAAAAAAATGTATAAAACCAAGCAATATTTTAAATACTTTGTATATTTATTGAAGCTTGACATAGAAATGACTATTTGATTATTATGAAAATATCAAGTAAAATTATAATAAAAGTTGGGAGTTGAGATATAATAAAATTTTCTCATTATTTCCTAAAATTTTTATTAAAATTTGTAAATTGGGAATAATAGTTTGTTGTCAACAAAATTAGGTTCAGGGGTTTTTTATAACAGACAGCAAAATAATTAATAATTAGGATTTATTAAAAGTTTTCACAAACTTTTTTAAAGGCTGAACAATTTAATTTTTTTAAGTTGTAATTTCATAAGTATTGTTTAGGTTATTATTTTAACGATAGACTCAAATGATTATAAACAAAACTTTTAACTACACAATCTTATAAATAAGCTCTGTTTACTGACAAATAAAACTTTTTGAAATAGAAAACATGGTATTGCATAATATTTTAAACCTCATAAATAGTACAGTAAAACTCCAATTACCCGAACTCCAACTACCCGAATCATTTTCAGAATTTCAGAAAAAAAATAATAAGACAGGAACGTACTGCGATTCGCAAAATAATGATTCTGTCTACGCACACTATTGTCCTTCCCCTGGCGAAGTTAGTACAGGCGCCAGGTGTCAAACGGATTAAAATAGTCAAACAGTTTACTTTGACCGAGTTGTTAAGCAAGCAATGACATTAATTTATGTACATACGCTTAACATGTAAAAGTATTAACATTAATTTAGTTAATTAAACATTATTAAAAAATACAGTAGTTTTGTTCTCCCACTTTCAAGATGCATACAGTAATTAAATAACCTTTTTGGGACTAACATAGTCTAAATCCTAATTCATGCTCAGACTAGGTTATTTCAAGCATAGGACAATGCGTCTGGCTTTGAATGAATACTGTAGCGTTAGCGAGAGTTTTGTTTCACGCTTTGTAATTTAGTGAAATATATTTATAAGATAAGCTTATTTTAACATTTTCAAGTATACATTTCAATTCTATGATTTGTTCTCTACAATTTGTTTTTAATCAAATTTTATTTTTGGATAAAACATATAATAATATTCCTAATTCATTTTTCAAAATAGACATCAACAAAACCCAGTAAACACGGTCTGGCAACATAATTTTATTCTCTTTATTTTTTACTGTTAGCTAGTACTTCCTATCGATAGTCGAAATAGTTCATTTTAAAGCTAATTGATTGTAGTAAATGGCCAAGAATTATATTAGTCGCATTAACGAGATACTAGTACTCAAACGCTAAAGTTATAAAACTTGTATAAGCGACCGTAGTATGTGCGGATAGTTTACGCCAATCGTGTAAATACGAATAAAATCCCGAAAAGGTTAAATAGACCCCTTTTTTTGGAAAAATCCAACTATCCGAATTTTTGATTATCCGAATGCGGTCCGGTCCCAATTGATTCAGATAACTGGAGTTCTACTTTAGTTATGTTATTTTATATTATATAAATGACAGATGAAAACCAAAGTGCAAAACAAGCAATAGTATGTTTTAAACAACAATCAAACACAACATCGCTTACGAACTCATTTCTAATTTCATTTGAATTACAATTATCCATGTCCGTAACTTTACAATATTAAATTGATCAACGATTTATCATGACACTAACAACTTAGCACTGAATGAATATAGAGAGGTTATATATTATTGAGCTAAACACATCTGTTATAAAAGGAGTGAAAGCAATCCTATGTTGTTCACATAGTTTAAGAGTTTGCCTATCGATTGCAGCACTTTAAACAGAAAATAACATAATTTTGTAAAAAAAAAACTAGGTATGGCCACTCACTCTGTGAGGCCATACAAGCTGGGAGGAACAAGACTGCAAAAATAATTCCAAGCTGGGTATAGAAAATGGCTGTCCACTCCCGGTGGCTGTACGACAGCAGTGAAACTTTTTTAAAGACCATATAAAAGTGCAAAGGGTTATATTATGACATTTTGTGTGTCCCATCTAGGATGTTTTTAATTTCAAAATCTGTTCTTTTTTAACGTTAGGAAGTAAAAATCTTCATTGACTCGACTATTACATTCTATCCAAAATAGTTTCACTATACTTAATATTGGCTAAGTGACTTATGTGAATCAAGTTTTATCCTACAAATGTGAGTATTGGGTACTGTAATACCCGATATTACTTAAATCAAGAAACAAAAATGTTTTAATATTTGTTTTTAACATCCTTACTTAATGCCTAATTGATTCCTAGGATTAAGAATCCATTGAAAATAAAAAAGATTGGAATCTAACTGAAATAATGTATTACAGAGTGCTTTTTAAAAAAATGTAGTCAAGCATTTGAGAAGTTTTGTTTGGCAAAATTAAATATAGTTATAAAAACTTTTATAAAATCAATTAATGTTAAACTCTCTTATTTCCTCTTTGTTAAACAGTCCATATAATTTAACTTGTATCAAAGACCACGAAAGAATACCGTTGAGGGACGGGCTTGTGTACACCGAGACTTAGAACGCTCCAACCGCCGTAGTGCGACGTTGTCACGTTCTTCCCATGCTTCTAACTGAATGCGGCTGACTCAACGCATTTATAATTCTTTAAACTGAGCGATCAAGCCTCGAGCTGTAATAACCAGGCGTGTTCGAGGCTAGTAGATATGGCAATGCTGCGCGCCCATCCTATTGCCCGCCTTGCAACGGTATTCTTTAGTAGTCTTTGATATAATGTTTTAATTTTATGTAATTATTATTCTTGTAAATTATTTCTTTTGAGAGAATTAAGTAAATGAAAGGTCACAATTCGTAAAGAATAAGAAGGACAATCACTGATATCATTTTAAGTTATGATAATCAAGTAACAATAATATCTCACTTTCAACAATAAAATATAAACAAATTTAATTTTGATGTGCTCACCTGGACCCCAATAAACAGTATAGTTATGGTATTTGTAACTCCATGGCTTGTCACTACTTCGTTTAATAGTCCTTCCCTTCACTTTGTCCCCGTTCCCAATCAAAACACCATGCTCTACATGATTTAATCCTAAACTCTGACTTCCACACATTAAATTCTTATTTCCTTTTACTGTACCAATCCGAATTACTCCAGACTTATAACTTGGGCCATAGCTTTCATCTTTAGCCCTGAGGTAGAATTCTGTAATCATTTACATAACCAACTGATTAACAACTCAAGGAAAATTACTTACGTCAACAAAAACTATAACAATAAGATTGTATTCCATTATACACTTTTAATTTTTAACACTGATTAATTTATTTAAATTTGTCAAAAATGTTTGTTTTTAAAAAACAAAGTTACATATTGTGCTTAATCTTTTACATTAAATTGTAAAACTAATTAATTAGTCCTTAGATAATACATAATATAGCCTATCCTTTTTTTAATTTACAAGGATATGACAATAACTGTCATATAAAAACCACAGCAATTACTGTTTTTAAACTCAAACATAAAATACAGTGGCGTAACTACATTGGCGCCCCCTGCAAATACAAGAATGGTGCCCCTAAAAAAAATTTTTTTTAAACCAAGTCGCAAGTTCTCGGCTCTAGATGATGACCCCTCTCTACCCATAAGCAATCCTACCCCACGGTGTATTATGTAACTACGAATACTACCTGGTAGTAATTAGACATTATTTTACTCTAAATTGAAATGAAAGGAAATTAATTTAAGTATACGACATTATTTACATAACCAAACTGTCTATTGGTAGCATTGCAATTAAATATGCCAATGTTATGAAGTATCATACTCAAAAGAACATCCAAGCTTTAATTTTAAACTACTTTGTCATCTTTAAAAGGGAGAGAAAGACTGCAATTTTAAACACCAAACATCAAGGTTTATTATTTACAAAAATCTTGTAAGATGTTATAATTACATTTATTTAAAAGCTCTTTTTTTTCTTCATGAGAAAATACTTGTCGGTTAACGTGTAAGGTCGATAGCACGAAGGCGGGCTTATACTTTGAAAGGGGTGAATTTAACTTTCTCAGTGTCTATCACGTTGATGACGTTGGTACACACTACGCACACATAATTAAGGCTAGGCGCTTTTTGGGACCCGTGTGAGCTGCATGACACGATCACATCATAAGTGTCGTGTTTGGGTATGCATATTACAACACAGTTGTTCCCAACTCTCACCCAGTAGATACGTGATTTTACTTCATTTTATTTTATTTTTTAAAAATTAATGATTCACGGATAAAACTATGTTTATTAGATCTAACCTAATTTAAAATGACTTCAGAATTATTACTTGCTGTTTTTACTAACTACTTCCAGATGAACCGAAACTCACCGAAGTGCACGGGATGATACATATTATTCTCTTTCTGTGTACATACTTTAAACATTTTCACCTGTTAGTTTATGACTTTATAAAGATGTATTTTTTTTTTTAATTTACGGGGTTAATGTCAAATATTTTTTTACAAATTATTACGTACTAAAATGCAGAGAACATATTATAAAACACAGTTTTAATTCATTAATAAAAAATATGTATTAAACAATTCAGTGGACATATATACTACTTATTAAAAATTATTTTATTAAAAATTACTTTTTTAATGTTTATTGAAAATTCAGTTTAGTTATTCAAATAAATTCAATTTCATTTTCAACATTTTTTAAAAATATTTAGGCCTCTATCAGCTTTTCCATTGCCAACATCTGAAAAAATTAATAATGCAAAATGTACAACTGAACACCAAAATCTTTGAGCACTAGTAGAGTACTGAACTCGTGAGACGTGTGATGCGTGGCGCGAAAAACTGTGTGACTGCCACTGAGCCACGTCATGCCTGTCGTGCCATGTAAGTCGCGCTGCATAGCGTCACGTTACCAATATACGCTAATCCATTCATTTACTTATGTTACAAAAAGTCGCGCTGTGCCACGTTACGGACAAGCCTCAAACGCATCCCAATATGCGCCTAGCCTAACACCTGGTGGTTATACATTTACATCAATGAAATACATTTGTTTGATGGGGGAGCAAATAGTTCGCTTATTATTAAAGTTAAGCAGGCCTTATTGTTAACTGCTAGTAAACAGATTGTGTAACCATAGGCTCATGATTACGGTTTCAGTCTTATGATCCGTGGTTATATTATTTATGGAACAGTTTTATTAAGATATCTTAATGAAATATTGTTCATTGTAAAATTTATTTTGATGATAATGTATTTACTACATTTTATTTTTTTAATTTCTTTATATATTTTTATGTGCCCGGGTAGCGATGCCCCTTGATCTGCCGCCCCCCCCCCCCCCCCGCCGCTGATAAAATACAATTATTTTCAACTAATGTTCTTTTTAGTTTGGTGCTGTAATTGTTCCTAATGTCTTAATTAGCTGTCCCTCTAGTTTTCCCTACTATCAAATAAATTGATTCTTCTTTACTTAAATAGCTACAGTAGTCCAACAACTCTCAGGTGAAAATATTGGCTTTCTTTTAAAGATCCTAAAATAACTGCAATGTTTAGTCTAAATAACTCCTAAGAAAGGAAAGTTTTATTAATCTCAGAAAACCTCAAATTGTATTGTTTTTCTTTCATTCAATTTATTCTGTTCCCTGAATAGAAATTACCATTAAAATTTTAGTTTATTATGATGACACATTAATATTCCTAATTTAAAAAAACATAATTTTTATACTGCTTATATAAAAGATATAAGCTACTTACGAGGTACTATCCAGTCACCTTCAGGCACTTTAGCCCTGATGTTAACAATACCATACTTGAAGTTAAATGAATGCTTTGTATTAACACTTGCAGATTCGATTGGTGGAATAATGACATATGCAACAGCTTTACGATCACATAGATTTGAACTTGGGTTTCCAGTGCATCTGTGAAAAATAACTTGGATGTATGTTACAGTACACATATGTATGATATTACATTGCATCTTATGTTAACAAACCATAGAGCTTCAATCAGTGCAGGGTGAAAGTGTCACAGTTGCCAATTAATTCAGAGTTCAAAGCTTTTCAGTATAAGAATAGTTTCAGCCCCAACACTTTTCATTATATTGTTGACCTTGTTAGGGATTACATGTACGGTAATAAATTAAGTACCGTAGCTGACTTGTACACATGTTATGTTAAGTTTTTAGATTTTATGAATAGCCTACTCGTATTATTGCTGTGATATTAAACATTAAAAAAACTGATACTCCATAGGAATATATGATTAACAATAAATATTTAGCTTACATCTTCTTCATTTTTACACAACCTTCTAAGCCAAGCCTATTTATGACAGCTGTGTTTATACCTTCTTATACCAGTAAATGTGATGCGGAATATATTAAAGGACCTCTTATTGCAAATTCTTGAAATTAAGTTTTTGTTATTTCCTTAAAGAGGGTTGATTTCTGAACAATTTAACACAAAAATCATAATTCTATCTTAAAAATTAAGGAAGTTATGACCAAATGAAAATCAGTTACAGAAAAGGGTAGTTTTGAGAAAAACGCATTTAAAGTTTTGAATACCAATTAAACTTTTATTTATCAGCTGTTGTTTACTTCATGCCAATGCCTGTCAGCTGCTTACCAAATAACAGTAAGCTACAGCTTTGCATAATTAAGGAAATTTTAATCATTGTGATTTTTATTAATAGATATTTTTTAGATTATTATTAATGTAATAATACATCAGGTTGTTTGATGGATTTTAAGTCTGTTTTTATTACATTTTTAACCAGTCAAAGAAAAGGGCCATGTTGTCGGGAATGGTATCAAAAAAATCAGAAAATGTTCTACTATTAGTAAAAACTATAGTTAGTTGCCTGAAACATCACTAGATTGCAGGAGATGCTACTTTCTGAAACACGGCAAGCAAAGTTAATCATTACGAAAAGTGACCTCTTGTCGCACCCATATGTTATTTCTCCATAATGACAAGAGATCCCTTTTCTCAGACCTGACATCTGTTGCTTGCAAACCATTTTTCGATTATTTCTCGACTACAAACTACTTTACAATTGATATTAGCTTGTAAATAAGGAGTTGGGCAACAATAATCGATAAAAAACCAAAATTATATATTTTTACCCTTGCTATTTATTTTGCCTTACTGAAAATTTTACTTTTCCGACAAGAGGTCACTTTTCATTTTCTGCAACACAAATATTCAAGGATCAAATTATTTTTAGGGAATGACGACAAGAAAAATTGTTTTCTTAAAATGCATATTTTACAAACTAAAGAAACAGACAACTCGGGTTATACTGAACCTCTAGAACTGAGATATTCAGGACTCAAGTTCACTACCTAGAGTTTACTACAAAAGAATTTCTTCAATTCTATTGAATTATGATATAAGAATGAATATATAATTTAAAACAAAAACCTACAACCTTCAATATATTAAAATTGGTTGATAAATTAAAATTGACATATTATTTGCACAGACTAAAATATACAAATAATATAATTTTAAACTATTTTGATAACACTTTTGTCTCAATCAATGCCCTTCACTTATCTACTAACTCTCAACTGCAATTTAAATTCTCATTTCCATCTGTCCAGCCATCTGTTCTGAACAAAGGAAATATTCATTATGATGCAGCACATTTGCTTCTAAACATATATACCTAAAGCCTTTTGAAGAAACGTAAACCACTTGAGCAATGCTTCGCCAATAAAATCTAAATCTTTAGAAATTTGTATTTTTAACATTTGTTGCTATTTATAAGGTTTTTCTTATTTTATAGTTAAACAAACTTTCAACCCACTTTTGGTTGAACAAGACCACATTCAATATCAGTACCATTAATGTCCAAAGAAAACACTTTCTTTTGAGATGTTGAAATAATAACTAACCTTTCACCAGCAGTCACTTGTCAAAAATAAACACTTTATTTACCCACAGAGTATAAACCATCCCTACCTAAATTACCTTTTGAAATTATCTCTAGTAACTGAGAAATATATGACGTTCAATACTTAAATTATTCTCTTTACGATCTCAACAATATGGAATGAAACTTATTTGTTATGTTGGTGTTGTGTTTTGTGAATGAATGTTTCTACTTTCCTGTTGGTGGTTGAATTGCCGAAACTGCGATAGATTAATAAAGTAAGAACTTAAATTAAAGTTGGATTAATTGGTATACTTATACAAGTTTGATTTAAAAAACTTTAATATGTGGCCTACCCTTCCAATTTCCATTCACCATTTCTAATAATATCTTCAGCTAATAATGTTGGTTTGATTTTTAGTTTACTATCTTGAATATGGATATGATCATTATCTGCAGTGTACGTAACAAACTCGTATTCCTGTAACACAAAATATTACATTAACTATCAAGCTGAAATTATTACAATAACAGAATAATTTGATAATTTCGTTTTTAAAGTAAATATGTAAAACAAAACTAAAATCTTATAATAATTAATGTAATTTGTATGGACTACTTCAGGGACATTACTTGTATAAAGTTTTATTTTATATAAGTAATGTCCTTGAAATAGTCCATAAAAAAATACATTTATTTATCAGTGTCATGAATAGATACATATGTTAATATATAAAATTGATATATTACATTTTTATTCTTTATAATAACGTTAACATATTATAAGAGCATCAAATGTGTGATCTTACATTGAATGTTTTATTACTTTAATTCAATTCTCATACTTTGTTTGATTTGTTTAACTTAATAATGAAAAATGTATGTACATATATAACTTCTATTCAATTTCCTTTTTTAATTTGTTAAGTTGATGATGTGTTTTTCTGTAAAGTGTTTGAGTTTATCGTATTTGTTAAGTTAAGTTAAAGTTAAATTGGAAGTGTAAGATATTGTTTCAATAGCATATAAGTATTTTTGGAAGTAAAAACTGAATTCATATTAAAACTGGTATAATGTGTTAAGATTTGGAGGGACTAGGTTGCTTGCTTTCTTTATTCAAAAATAATTAAGTGATTAGTGTATATTTTTTTTACATCCCAAACAGATGTCTAATCTCGGATGATTAGATATTGTTTTCTTATAAGTTGATTGATATAAGTTTGTATATTGTTCTTATTTAAGTCTTTTGTGTATATATAAATGTAAAATTATCGTCAATAATAATAATTATTATTATATTTAGAACTCATTTTAAGGATTTGAAAATCCTAACACTCTTTTTATTGTGTCCATTTAGGAACAATGCAGTTCAAAATAGTAACTTTCATTATTGGGATACAAGAAAAAGGGAGACTAGATGTGATCAGCATAGATTAAACATCTATAAAATACTAACATCCAAATAGACTCCCAGAGTCTCTAATAGTGATTGACACAAAAAACTAATTTAAGTCACACATAAAGAGTCTTTTGTTTCTGCAGAGTGTGTATTTGGTGGATGAGTTCTCCTCTGATGAGTAGGCCGCAGTGGATTCCTACTTCTAAGTAAATGTTGAGTACCGTTTGTACAATTTATTATGAGTATTAATTTGTTATTTTATGGTGTTTGTGGTTAAAAATATAACTTTATATTTTGTTGAATTTTAAATATTATATATTGTGGCATTGCTACACAAATGTAATATGTATAATAAAACAAACAAATATATTATTTAACACACAAAATCATTTAAACAATTTAACACAGATATATCTACCGTGTAAAGCAAGTCTACAGGATAGATTCCGAACCTCCCAATGAGCAAACAAGGAAAAACATTGCAAAGGCTGGAAGAGTGGGATTGGTTGCATGTTAGAGCTTAAGGATTTGGAAGTGTGTACTTAGCATTACTAGGAAGTAGCCAGGTGAAATTCTTCTCCAGAGATTCAGCTAGAAAATGCTTTTGGAAAATGTGTCTTACATTCTGCTTATTTAAACCACTTTGCCTATGTTCAATGAACGTACCCAATACATTCTACAAGAGGGACTTACACTGCTTACTGTTTCGACAAACTGACAACGTCTAGTAAAATCTTCACCAGTACTAAGCATATGATTTCCATCAAGAGGAGACAAGCCACCTACTGGTTACTGAAGAAGCTGTTGTCAGCAGCGAGGTACAAAACTAAAACTTCTAACCACTTATATACTGTAAGTAAAGAAATAATATGGTTATTTTATTTTATTTTTTTTCCGCTTACACACTTCCTCAGCAAGGGATGTTTAATTAAATTACAAGTGAAAAACATAGACCAAGACCGGTAGTTGAACCCGGGACCTTTACGTTTCCGTCGTGATGCTCTGCCAACTGAGCTACCCTGATATCTCCAGATATTGGTCGATGTTATCTTACTTGTACGGTTTTACTACAATTATTGAATTAACATATTGAATACCTCGTGTGTACGACGTTGAAAACAATCTCAATTCTTATTTCGCAGCTTACAGTGGTAAGAATTGAATAAGAATTGAGATTGTTTTCAATGGTCGTATAAACGAGGTATTCAATCTGTTAATTCAATAATTGCAGTGAAACTGTACAAGTGAGATAACATCGACCAATATCCGGAGATATCAGGGTAGCTCAGTTGGCAGAGCATCACGACCGAAACGTGAAGGTCCCAGGTTCAACTCCCGGTCTTGGTCTATGTTTTTTCACTTGTAATTTAATTAATAATATGGTATATATTGAATCTTTTAATAATTTACCTCTTCTCCAGAAAACCTTACAACATGCTGCCAGTTGGATCTAAATAATGAATCTGAAGAGAATGTTTCTTTGAATATCACTGCACTTTTGCATACATTCACTCCATTCACTTTTGTCAGAGACTTCACACACTTGGCAGTGACATCTGAAACAAAGTCCTGTAGAATAATTACTTTTGCAAAACAAAATGTTTATGTTATTTTTACAATTATCAAGCATACTACACCATCATCAGTGGTAGAGTCAAATCCTGTGTTATAAATTAAAAGTTTCTTGGTTCCGCCACACTTCTGATTTGGAAGTCCAGGGCAGCTTTCGTCGCATTCTACATCCGAGACAAGCTGAGGGTTTACTGGTGGTGAGCTTCCACAAAGGCATTTATAACTGAAATAAACAAATAAATTTATTAACTAGGGGACTAGTTATTTTTCTTTGCATTTTTCATCCGAGATCAATTAAATAATGTGGTTAGTTACAGATAATTTGTGTGCTAAATTATATTTAACTACAGTAGACTTCCAATAGTCCGGCATTCAATAGTCCAGAAGGCCCAATGATCCGGCACCATCATGGGACCATAATAATCATCCGGCACCATAATAATTTGTTTTATGATATTACGGGCGGAAACGTGCTTGTACATAAGTTGTGGTTCGGCAATAAAGTAGGCCGCCTAGAGTGCTAGAATGTACTTGGAAGTGTTTGGTGATCTTAACCCATGAATACTGAAGAGCCTGAGTTTGCATATTGTGAGAAATAAGTTTTTAAAAAAGAAAAATGATTCTAAAAAACAAAAGGACATTAGAGATTTTTTAAATGAGACCTGAAAGTTTAAAAATTACTGTAGGATTTAAATAATAATAAACTTAATAATGTCCTAATAAACTGTATTTCAATTAAAATTTCAATGTAGATCTTCTGTAGTTATGTCAATATATCGCTCTATTATACATAGTGTTTGTAGTGTGTACAATAAAAATAAACGGTACCAGGAACTGGCACATACTTTCTCACAAACATATTTAAATTATTAAACAGATTCACTATGACTTGTAGGGTAGGGTAGGAGAGGTGATTTTTTATTAAAGTTGGAGATTAACTAATAAATATTATTATTATTATCTAGAGAAAAAACTATTCGATCGATTTCGAACAAATTTGCACCAAACACGTCAATTAGGTCGTTATAGATGCATGAAAAAAGGTTTTGAAACATTTTGAAAAACAACCCCCTTTATGGCCAAAAAACCCCCAAAAATCAGTTGTTATTATTATTATTAGCTAAACGAGAATTTTTAGAAAGATGCGGTTTTTTGCATGTGGTAGGACACATTAAAGGCTACAAATAAGCCAAATTTTGTCAAAATCATTAGAGCCGGTTTTTTATAAAAAAATAATAACTGATTTTTTGGGGGTTTTTTGGCCAAAAAGGGGTTGTTTTTTAAAATTTTTCAAACCCCTTTTTCGTGGATCTACTTGACATGTCTGGAGCAAATTTGGTTGAAATCGATCGAATAGTTTTCTCTCTAGCTTTGTATACATACAGACAGACATTTTGTAAAAACCACTTTTTTGGACTCAGGGGGTCACAAAACGGATATTTCCACAAAAATCTCAACATCGATTTTTTTTGCGATCACTATATTTTCTCTATACTATAGTATAGTGAGAAAGTAAAATAAGTTTTGTTCTATTCTGTACAGTATTCTTTTGAGTTGAAAAGTTTATCCTTATGTTACTGGTAAAAGAAATTTGCTGTCTAATATCATGCTGCAGCTGTATTTACTGTATGAATTACGATTGAGCGATCACGCACGGTACTGCCTGATAATCCGGCATTTCCGGTAATGCCGGATTATCAGAAGTGTATTGTAATAAGAACTGCAATTATTGACATGCATAGTAACAAGGATCATATCACCATTAAGAGGATATATTCCTTACCCATTTCGCATGCCAGCGTAGATAAACCCCAATTGGAAACAAATACTTAAACACCTAGCTGCAGAATTTGTAGCAATTAGATCAACCTTGTAACCGTCAAGAAGAGGGTAGACGTTTTCATCCTTGAAACAGCCCATCCTTTTACCAGATTGAGCTAAACAAATCATACTATTTATATTAATGTAAATAATACTGTTTGAATTATTAATAACATTACAATTTAAGATACTGTAACTATTCTGAGTTATAATAGTTCGACTAGACCAAACTCTCTGTAAATATTAATTAATTCAAATAATATTAATCTACCAATATTTTGTTGTTTAATAAAATTGTGTGCATGATTATTCCAAATTTCAGATGATATCTTTAAAAATGTTTGTGGCAATCATATGGTTTTGTCAGTTATTAGAAAGTTAGAAACCATTGTTTATCAAAGTACATCGGTCTGTGCTTGTCTTTCATTTTGTTTACAACTGTAATCATTTTTAAATATATAAAAATAATTTATAATTACCACTATATTTAAACATGCTTTCGTAAAAAAATCCTTTAAGACCCCCCCCCCCCCCCCCCCGAAAAGTTTTCATAGCTACGGCCTTGCATTAATGTAGTTTAGAAAGATGAAGTCTTTAAAAGCCGGAAGAGGACATACTAACCGTCTGTTACATATAAAAATACGGCTAGTTAAATACAAAATTTAATCTAGTGTGAATGACACTTATGAATGAACATATCAAGAATCAATCCTAGTTGTTGATCATGCGTGACATCAGCTTTTGCGTGATTAGTAGGCAGGCTATGTTTTAACTCATCTGCCGCTTTACTAAAAACATACTTGAAAATAAATGAATAAATAAATCACTTAAGTTTTGTTTTACAAAATACTTTTAAAATGAAAATAATACAAAAACAATTCCCAAGTCATACTTCAACAAAATACAATAATATGAAGCTATAAGCTAAACTAAGCTAAAAAATAACTAAAATAGTTTTGCCCATGTCAATTCAACAAATAGCATTCACATGAGATGATTTACAAATTGCTTGAATTATTAAGAATATGATAAAATCACAGAAAAAACTTACGAATGAACATTTCTCCTACCTTCAATTTGAACATTATACTTACTTGATATTCCCAAGTTATAGCCACTTATTGCATCAACACCACCACAATTGTCAGCAGTTTCAACAGTTTCTCCTGGACACCTAAGATTACATTTGGATCTTTCTACTGATTGTAAACCTTCAGCCAAGTTTCTACAGTGGCATTCTACTCTGTAACCAAGAGGATACTTAATGTTCAGGATTAGCAATATTAATTGCATTTTCCTTCTCCAAATACAAACAAAATGGTATTAAATAATTACCTGCGCTGATTTCTAGTATTGTGTGCCTGGTGCATGAAGAAACCACTGGGTAACTATACTCATACCACCATTTGGGGCATATTCCAAAATATGTTAATTAATTACTGCTTATTATACTGCTCAGCAATAATTTCAACAAAAATGTATGAACAATAATCAGATAAAATGTAGACAACTGCAAGTTTATTCTAGATTTAAAAAGTAAATATATTGATTATTATAAAAGTGATACCAATTAGTAAATTAGTTTTATTTTGGAATGTGTAAAACATGGCAGCGTTCAACAAATCCCAGCCAGTGCTACTTATGTGATTCACATTTTAGTACACTTGTGTGTAATATACATTAAAGACTATGCAGTACTGAAGTAAAATTTGGGAATTTCCATAAATATAATTTTAAAAACTTAATGTAGTCATTATTTTATTAATCAAAATAGTTATCTTATGCGATTCATTTGGTAAGAAAATGTGTCCAAGTACAATTATTACTAACTTTTTGTAGAACACCAAAAAATATTTTTATTTTCTCATTTTGATAACTTTACATCATATTATTCTGTTTAGGTTTTAAAAAATATAGTGCTAGTAAATTTGTTCTCATAAAACTGACATTTTAAGGAGTTTTAAAGTTTTAAGAAGAGTTGATACCTTTTGTACTAAATATATATTTTCTTCCCTCTTCTTACCCAGAGCGTAGGATAAAATTATGTAAAAATGTTTCAGCTAAATATTTTTATAATATGGCAACAAAAAAAATGAGTCTTATAAGAACATTTTGATCGTTTGTACTACGAACATAGTAAGTAAATTAATTATAGCGTACTATTTTAAAATAAAAAAACAGTTGCTACTTAAATATTTCTATTTTTGCTTTCTATTTCATTATTCAAATGTTAAAATGCTTAAGTCTTTTATAAGTAGGTAAAATCAAAGTATATCTAAAACACTGAAATTGTTTAAAAAGAAGGAATGTTTATGGGACTTAAAATATGTCCACATATGCATTTAATTTATATTAAACTAGCTGAATACCCGTGCTTCGCTATAGGGAATTTGTTTTTTGCATCACTGTGATTCATAATTAATTGTAATATTTTCTCTCATTTTCTCTATCTATTATTTCACGAAAGTGAATTATAACATGTATTTTTAATTAGTTTGGTAGGTAAATTTTGTTCACTGGCTGCCAGTAAATCGTCTTCGTCACAGTAAGTGTGCTGAATAAATTAAGTAAATAAAAAAATAAAAAATTCAGAGTGAAGAGCATCTTTTTTTCAAACCGCTAAATCTACAGACTGGTAAATCACAGTCTTAGCTGGATGTTTACAGATCACCCAGATACGTCTTTAATATGCGAAAGCATAGATCGGGTTAGTTTTGATCAGCTTACGTCCAAAACATTTTCATAAAATTATAAGTGCCAAATTTCAGCTCTCTAGCTGTAAGGAAATAATAACAAATAATATTTATTGTTTTTAGGTGTTGTTATTAACTTTTCAATCCCTTACAAAATGTAAAACTGGTTAATTTTTTATGTGTATCTTGTAAGAAATAAATGTACAAAATTTCAGCTCTCTACCTTTAAGGAAAGTATTTTTTTTTAATTTTTATTGTTTTAGGGGTTGTTATCACATTTTTACCCCTAGCAGCACGTAACAAAATGTAAAACTCATTTACTTTTTATATGTGTTTTGTAAGAAATAAATGTACAAAATTTCAGCTTTAAGGAAAGTAAACAAAAAACATTTATTGTTTTAGGGGATGTTTCAACCCTTAAAGGCTAAATATTTTAAAATCCTATCTTAGTGTGCCTCTAGCACCTATGTGCAATATGTGTACCAAGTTACTTGGCGGTATTAAATTCATATTTACAGTTATAGGGGTTGTTACTAAATGTTCACGCCTTAGCAGAACGTGATAAAATGTAAAACTGGTTTATCTTTTTATATGTATCTTGTAAGAAATAAATGTACAAAATATCAGCTTTATAGCTTTAAGGAAAGTATAAAAATTTATATTTATTGTTTTTAGGGGTTGTATCACATTTTCACCCCTAGCAGCACGTAACGAAATGTAAAACTGGTTTATTTTTATATGTATCGTGTAAGACATAAATGTACAAAACTTTAGTTTTCTAGCTTTAAGGAAATTATAACAAACAATACTTATTTTTTAGGGGTTTTTTCAACTCTTAAGGGTCAAATATTATAAAATTCTTTCTCAGTGCGCCTCTAGCTCCAATGAGCAATATGCATACCAAATTTCACGTTCCTAGGAGGTAGGACTTTTGAGATATATAATAAAAAATGTTTATTGTTTTAGGAGTTGTTTCAACCCTTACAGGCCAATTATTTTAAAATCCTTTCTTAATGCGCCTCTAGCCCCTATGACAAATACGTGTATCAAATTTCACGTTCCCAGGAGATAGGGTTTGTGAGATATATAACAAACAATGTTTATTGTTTTAGGGGTTGTTTCAACTCTTACAGGTCAAATATTTAAAAATCCTTTCTTAGTGCGCCTCTAGCCCCTATGACAAATACGTGTACCAAATTTCACGTTCACAGGAGATACAGTTTTTGAAATATATAATAAACAATATTTATTGTTTTAGGGGTTGTTTCAACCCTTACAGGCCAAATATTTTAAAATCCTTTCTTTGTGCGCCTCTAGTGCCTATGACCAATATGTGTACCAAATTTCAAGTTCCTAGGTGGTATAGTTTTTGAGATACTGTGATCAGTCAGTCAGTCAGTGAGTGAGTAAGTGGGTTTTCAATTTTATATAATATATAGATTATGAATAGGCCTAGTTCATATTTCAAAGACTAAAACTAATGAACTGTGTAAATATTGTTTTCAGCTCACCCTAATTTTATGCCAGCATATTTGTACCCGTGCTGAAAACATTTGATCATACATCTTAATGGAGTTGTGTGATTTCCCATGATTTCTACGTAGTTACTCATAGAGCCACTTTGGAAAGTAAAACATCCTGCAAATCCTGCAGGCGGGATTTTATTTGGTTCACCTGTAATGAAGAACTCATATCTAAGGTAACTATCACATAATATTCACAATAGTAAAGTTTAATTCAATGTAGTAAAGTGGAATTTAGTCTAAGCAACTTTAAACTGTTTTTATGTAGGCTAAAATAATACAATTTGAAAACACATAAACTAATTGTTGTTTTATATATAATTAGAAAAACCAAGCTGATAAAGTTTAATAATAAAATAAATAATTGATAATTATTTATCAGAATTATTGTAGCAACAATATATATATATTATGTTAAGAAATACTTGATGTGTTTACTAAAAAAACAGAGTATGATGGTAGAAGTTAAGGCTAGTATCTAAGTGACTTGTGAAAAAGAAAGATTCCAACTCACACTGCCTGTAATTCATAAGCGAACTTAATTTGCTTTATTTTAATTTCTACAGATAATGGTTGTATTACGGAAAGTTAAATAGTGGCAACGTTTTCCAACCCCCTCAAAATCCCAAAACGCAATCTGGGTCGTTATTACTTGGTTTTAGTTATTTACTATACCTAAAACAATGGGTTTACCGGGATTATTTTGAATAGGCTTACAAACTGGGAACAAAAACATAAAATTCTTAATGAATATCAGGCTGGCTTTAGAAGAGGTTACTCAACCGTGGACAGTATATTTAATCTTATAAGTATGATTAATTTACGATTAGCTAAAAAGAAAGGTAAACCTTATTGTTTTTTTGTAGACTTCTCGGCAGCGTTTGACACGGTAGATAGGCATGCATTGTTTTATAAACTATCATGTTTAGGAGTCTCAACAAAGATATTAAGAGTGCTTCAAAATTTATTTAAAGAAACTGTGGCTGGGGCATGGTGCGGAACTGGTGTGTCAGATTGTTTTGAAACGAAAATGGGAGTAAGGCAGGGATGTTTACTGAGTCCATTATTGTTTTCACTTTTCTTGAATGACCTACATGAGGCATTGGGGGGAGGATGTTGTGTTGATGGGGTTTGTATTCGGGTGCTGCTTTAAGCGGACGATATAGCTATTATGTCCTCATCGCCAGAAGGTCTTCAGGCTATGGTAGATAAATTAAATATGTATTGCAACATATGGAATTTAAGAGTAAACTTAATAAAATCGAAAGTGATGGTTTTTAGAAATGGTGGGAAATTGGCAGCTAATGAAAGGTGGACTTTTGATGAAAAACAGATTGAAATAGTAAACAGCTATAGATATTTAGGGCTTGACTTAACTCCGAATTTGTCTTACGAGAACCATCATAAGTCTAAGTTAGCAATGGCCAAAGCTATTATAAACTGTGTTTGGTCTAAATTTATTGGGTGTAAACACGTTCCACTAACTGTAAAACTATCAAGTTTCCAAGCAGTTCAAAGAGCAACAGTAAGTTATGCAGCTCAAGTTTGGGGTTATAGGGAATTTAATAGTGTTGAAAAAGTATTTAGGTTTTTTATAAAAAAGTTACTAGGTCTACCTCTAAACACACCAAATTATGCAATTTATCTGGAGACGGGGATAGATAAGCTGTATTTGTCTTTGAAGCTTTATTTTAAGTATTTGTTTGGAGTGTTAGCTATGCCGGAAGACAGGTTGCCAAAAATGTTGGCAAAAAAATAGTGAATTCTAACATTTCATGGTATAAAGAATGGAAGATTTTAGGGGCCAAATATGAAGTGGGGATAGACAAGAATTTAGAAGTGTGGGACTAAATTAACTGTAGTTTTAAAAATACTCAATTAAAATATTTACTGAAAAAAATCAGTTTGGAACAGAGGGAACAGCTTTTACTAGCAGCAAAAAATGGGAAATTCCATAAAATTTACTCCAGTTTAGATTTTAACCTAGGGCAAAAACACTATTTTAACTGTAGTAAAAATGAATATAAGTTGCAGAAAATAAAATGGGCATTTAAGTGTAGAGCCGAGTTAATTCATTTAAATTTTAAACCGTGGGTTGAAAGGAAAAATTATCTTTGTTCGTTATGTAATATGGTAGTAAACGAAGATGTTTACCATTTTGTGGCAGAATGCCCGATATTGGTGCAACATAGAAAATCGTATCTGGGTAAAGAAAGATTATCGATGTCAGAGTTCAAGGACTTTATAATGGTAAGGATTGGGAAGTATTATGTAAATATCTTGAACAAGCATGGCATTATAGATGGGCATTGATAAAAGAATTTAACTTTTGATAATACTTTTAGGTTGCGATCGCTGATCTTTATTGTTATTAGGAATTTAATATCTGTACTCATTTCTAATCAAACTTGTATTTATATGTGTATTGATAATTTTTGTTTGTCTAAGTAAGTGTAAGTTTATAGTTCTGTGGCTATTAATTAATAAATTATTGTTAGTTGTTGCCAATCTAGCAGACGGCTGAAAGCCATGCTAGACTGTATGTTAGAAGACGTTATAATTCTGTAAAGTAAAGTAATAAATCATATGTTATTATTATTATATCCAGGATGTGTAGGACGAAGCTTAATATATTATATTTTAGTTCCAATTCTTGATGCTTAAGCTGATATCCACGTTATATCAATATCAATTCTGTTTTTAAATATCCGTCTATTGTTGATTACCCCTGCTTTGTTGTTTTGAATTACCATGCACAGACATTGGAAACTAATAAAATTCCCTTTTTAGTTTAGTGGAAATTGTGCCTTTTCCTTTGCTGAAATTTCTACTACTGCCATCATCAATAAATAATTCCATCGTTTCTACAGCCATACCTACTGCCTAATCCATTTCCATCTTCCATATACTTAATACAATACCTTTTATGTCTGTAATGTTCCACTGAGTGACTTGTCTGGTTTTAAGCTTTTGCATGTCCCAATTTTTATTTTTCGAAATTCCTTCTTAGAGACATGTATTACCATGAATATAAGGTGTTTTTTTGCTTTCTTTTGTAAATAAATTCTTCTCATGCCATGGCCCAGAGTTGATTTTTTTAAAAACCTTAATTATTTTTCCGATCCATTTATGGACCATTAATACAGTATATAAATACTGACCCTAAGTGATATCTTCTTCACTAAAAATGTTTGGACTAATCACCACAAATCTCATTCTACTCCGACAAGAAATGTTTTAACACTTGCCTTGTGGCTGGTGCTGGTTTAAGATTTATCCTAGCTGTTTTCTAGAGCTCATGTAATAGTTGGTCACCTTGCTTATATTCTTCTTGCAGTTTTAACTTTACTAGTGGACATGGCAATGCTTCGCTATTGCTTGATTTACCTAACCTAAAATTATATTCAGTTTTTGATCCAAATCAGTTGTTGATCAAAATCAGCTGTTGATCAAAATCAGCTGTTTTAAGCTTTTCATACGAACAGCTGTTTTTTGTGCCCCTGATAAAATCAAAAGAAATCTTTCTTTTTGTTATGTAATATGGTAGTAAACGAAGATGTTTACCATTTTGTAGCAGAATGCCCGATATTGGTGCAACATAGAAAATCGTATCTGGGTAAAGAAAGATTATCGATGTCAGAGTTCAAAGACTTTATAATGGTAAGGATTGGGGAGAATTATGTAAATATCTTGAACAAGCATGATGGCGTTATAGATGGGAATTGATAAAAGAATTTAACTTTTGATAATACTTTTAGGTTGCGATCGCTGATCTTTATTGTTATTAGGAATTTAATATCTGTACTCATTTCTAATCAAACTTGTATTTATATGTGTATTGATAATTTTTGTTTGTCTAAGTAAGTGTAAGTTTATAGTTCTGTGGCTATTAATTAATAAATTATTGTTAGTTGTTGCCAATCTAGCAGACGGCTGAAAGCCATGCTAGACTGTATGTTAGAAGACGTTATAATTCTGTAAAGTAAAGTAATAAATCATATGTTATTATTATTATTATTACTAGTGGACATGGCAATGCTTCGCTATTGCTTGATTTACCTAACCTAAAATTATATTCAGTTTTTGATCAAAATCAGCTGTTGATCAAAATCAGCTGTTTTAAGCTTTTCATACGAACAGCTGTTTTTTGTGCCCCTTATAAAATCAAAAGAAATCTTTCTTCTTCTTCCTTAAGATTGACCTTCCATAAGATTAACATGGCAACTTTGAGGGCCACTGGGGCGAAGCCCTTAACATACATTGAGCTCATTTTAAGGGAAGCACAACTTCAGAGTGAGCTCTGTAAAATGACACCAAAAACTTCAAAATCGGTTAAAAACTCTAGGAGGAGTTCTACTCACAAAATAACCCCTAGCAAATTAATTATGTATAGATTATTATGTTAAGAAATACTTGATGTGTTTACTAAAAAAACAGAGTATGATGGTAGAAGTTAAGGCTAGTATCTAAGTGACTTGTGAAAAAGAAAGATTCCAACTCACACTGCCTGTAATTCATAAGTGAACTTAATTTGCTCTATTTTAATTTCTGTAGATAATGGTTGTATTACGGAAAGTTAAATAGAGGCAACATTTTCCAACCCCCTCAAAATCCCAAAACGCAATCTGGGTCATTATTACTTGCTTTTAGTTATTTACTATACTAAAAACAATGGGTTTTACAATATTCTTTTGTACATATTATTTTAAACCACTCAAGACTACTGCTTACCGGTTCTGTAAATATTAATATTATATTTTGCACCACAGTTTTGAGTTGGGTCTCCGGGGCATGGCATATTACAGTCAGAATCATCTGCTTCCAGGTCTGAAGAGTCATCTTCCCCAGGCACATTGAATACATTTCCACAGTAGCATTCATACCTAAACAGAAAACATTATGCTTACAAAAAACCTTCACTTTTAAAAATATTGTTTGAATGCTATAATCATAATGTGTAAACAGTTTCAGTTAAAAGAGTCCTAACGTTTTACTCTCACGTAACAGCTTAGTGTTTTATAAGTGCATTCAGGGGCGAATATGAGTGGGACCAAGGGGACACTGGCCTTATCAACCAGAAAAAACTTAATAAAGTAGTAATACAGTAAATTGAGCAATTTTAACGATTCAACTACCTGTACATATCAAATTAAATCTCATTGTCTTGTATTCAAGTCTCTGATTATAATGAATAAAATCCATCTATGTGACTTTTATTATAAAGTACTTTAACACGCGCACATTAACACAAAACACAAGAACACAAAAAATGTACTTCCGCGTGTACACACCATCGACCACGTTTGACTACTAATATTACTGTTTCCCCTTCCTGCCATATTGCGCTTGTTGTTTGTCTTCCTTATCTAGTATTCTCGCGAAGGTACACATTAAATTAGATTTAAAATTTAGTTGGTTGTGTAAAACATGCTCCGGGTTCATTGATTGTGCCCTGTACATCTTGTATTCTTCTAGTGCATCCATTAGCTTGCTTTTCTTACATATGGACGGAAGTTATTTTCAAAGCTAGTGTAAGAATTGTTTTCATCCATAATGTGGCGTGCAAAATTGGATTTGACAAAGGCTCCACGGTTACTTGGGAGATGTTCTTTATAACGTTTTTTAAATTGCCTCCCCGTTTGTCCTACATAAAAGCATTCGCACTCATCACAATCAATTCTTTATACCCCCGACTTTTGATCTAATGGTGTTGCTTTTTTAGGTTTCAGTAAGTTTTGTATGTTATTCAAGGTGCGGAATGACATGGTAACATCTATCTTTCTCAGTGTGTTGGTCAATATGTTTGGTAGGACTACTCCATATTATGTAGTTCTGGATGTCTTTTTTGTCTTTGTTCTTTCATTGGTTTGTTCTTATATATTGTGTATTTTTTAAGGATCGCATCAATCATGGAGTTCCCATATCCGTTCTCTACGGCTATATATTTTATAATGTTAAGTTCTTTATGGAATTCCTCATTACTGAGTGTGTTTTGTGTTAATGTGCGCGTGTATAAGTATGTGTTATGTTTCTCTTAATAATTTATTTCAATGTTATGATGACCTCAGCAGGGGGATATCTGATGATGGAACTAGTTCCGAAACGCATCATGGATTGAGTAAGTAAAGTACGGTACTTCATAATAAAAGTCACATAGACGGACATAATATTTTATTCATATCATATTAAATACGTTTTTGCAGTTTGATATTCTGATAGGTAGCTTTATAAGACGTTATAAGGTCAAAAAAATTTCATACAAAATTTGTATTTGTTTCTAGGCCCTGAAAATCAGTTCTTTATTGAACAATAAAGTTAATTATAGGCCATTTAAAATCAGGCTTGAAAATTAAAACTTTAAACAAAACAAATAACTTTTTATAAGAAAACCTTTTAAATGGGCATTTTTAACTTACATAGCAGCACTAAGAAAGAGAGAATGAAGTCTCAAAATAGCTTCAACACACGAGTTTTGTCGGCCAATTTTTAAAAAAATGTATACAATTTTCCTGGACTCCTACAAAAAACCCTATTTAGCCAATAGCCAATGTTACAAAATCAAGAACATTTACAGCATAATTTATCAAACCTTTGTTTCCTTCTTTTTTTAAAGCACTGAGTGTGGCACTCTTGGTTTATCCAGATTACCCACTCAAACCCCCAACCTCTTCTTCACATCTCCGGCCCGGAATGGCACATGCATTGCTTTAGGAAGGAGGCTATCTAGAACATCAGCCTATAGCTATTTATTCATTTGTTCTTCTCTCTCATCTTTTTCCTTCCGTGCCTTGTCATTTTTCACAAAAGACGTGATTATTTGCTATTTGCTCTCATCCTTCAACATATTATCAAAAAATATTTATGCTCCAGAACAGTCCCAAGTCTTACCTGTTCCTCCCCTACCTGTTATCTTTCCATCTCGAACAGACAAACTAATTGTGCTCTGCTGTGTCATCATTGCCACAGTATTGACAATTTAGATTGTCCCTCAGTTTGATCCGGTGGGTTTACTTTCTTTGAAGCACACATGGTTAGTTAGAACTTGAATAAGATGGTATCCTACTTCTTCATGCGTTCTTCTCACCCAGTTCTTCAGATCTGGAATAATTTCCTTGCCCAGCGTCCTGAGTGGGTTTGCTCTGTCCATGTGGTCTGCCACTTATGCCTAATGTGTTGGTGACTAATCCTTCCTTTATTTGAAGTTCAACCCTATCTTCAAAAAAGATGTCAATAGGAGGTGTACATGCTAATACCGTTGCAGCATTAGTTAATGCCGTTCTGTACGCACTTCATATTCTAAGTGTCATCTTTTGTTGCAGCTTTTCTAACATGTTTTTATATTTCTGTATCTTGAGAACTTCATGCCAAATCGGTGCCCCATATAATACAATTGAGTAAACTGCCAACATTTGAATTCACCTCTTACTTGTTCTATATCAAATCCTGTGAGCCAGTTATTCCCAAACTTTTTATCCCCACATCTTCCTTTACCTTCTGAATCAAAGTTAAGGCTTCCCACACCTAACTACATTGATATAAGTCAGAATTCTCTGACTTAAAACAATGTAGTTAGGTACACACATACTTATGCAAGTTTATTCTAAGTAGGTGCAATTATGCAATTAATTGAAGGTATTGTATTGTGATTATAAAAAAACTAATAATGTAACAACTGTAAAACAGCCGAACCTATGTATTGTATGTACTAGCAAATAGCCAAGCAAAACAAATTTCTTAATATTAACAAACATTTGTAATGAGGTTTAGTTATAAGTAAACTCAATAAGAAATTGCAAGCTGAACCTCACTTTCAGTGAAGAGTCGTGTGAAATATTGAAAAGTTTTTCTGTTTCTTCTTCCCTTAAGATTGATTATGTTTCTGTACTGAGTAGGTTTCCAATTAAAATTTTCTGAATCATCACATGGTATATATTTATTCAAGAAGAGACTTAGTTTTGAAAAATATTCAGAAAAACAGTTTTCCACTCATTTTTAACTTTTAACTCGTTAGGTTTCCAAAACTGGTCGAGAGAAGAAAAACTTAAGAGAGAATCTCCTTTCTCAATAGCGTTTTTTTAAAGAACCGTTAAAGAACACTATTCTCATATCAAAAGCAGGGCAATTTGCATGATTTCAGACACAGTCTGATCATACTACCGTATAATATGTATGATAACAAAGCTATCTGCATATGCTGTAGCCACTAGATTAAACACATTAGCCAGGAAAGTGAGTCTCTAACAATAGAACAATTACTAGAACTATAATATCAGTAATAGCCTTCTTGTAATACCAGTTAGTAAACTTGTGTCATGACAATTTAACCAGTACCATAATTTCATTTTAATGAGTTTGGAAAAAGTAAGAAGAGTAATTTAAGAAAAGTTATTACCGGTACACAATTTATTAATTTTGCCAATACTCACAAATGGCTCTAAAACATGTGCTGTCAGCAGAAATATTATGAATTCAATAAAAATCAATTAAAATTACTGTGTTGGAATCCTGCAGGAAAACTATACAGATGATCCGTATGGCCTGTTTTTGAGGATATAAACAGTAGAAGTGGATATCTAAAGTGGCCAATAAGAACTAGCTAGACTCCTAGCCCCTGAGAACCGACAAAGAGTCTTTTCTTCTATAAATAATTTAGCAAAATTAGAATATAGTCTAAATTGACTTGGAGATCACTCGCAAGGCTTCTTTAGAGCTGTGCCTGCCTATATGCCAACAGAATTGGAAAATGAAGTAAAAGCAAATATGTTTCAAAGTCCTCAATAATAGTAGAAATAGTAAGGCCAAACGCAAAATAAATATACTAAACATCTGAGATATTCAAGTTTAATAAAATGTTGAAAATTGTATATGTAAAACCTTTAAAAAAATAAGCATAAAACGAAAAGTTTGAGAAGATTATTGGAAAAAAAAAGAAGAAATTATGAGCTCTCCATTTTCCGTAATAGTCCAATCATTAAAGCAAGTAAATTATAAGGAACTAAATAATAATTATAAAATGTAACAACAAACACAAGTAGAGCTGGTAACAATGCCACACACACAGACGTAAAAAATAAAGTAGAAAAGGTAGAGTAGAAAAAGGAATATTACAAAATATAAAAAATAATTTAAACTTACGAATTTTTAACTCCAGAGAATCTAAACTTGAGTTCTTGGCAGATAACAAGACACTTCTGTGGAGAATTAGTGTTACTAAGTTCAAATCTACTTTGGTTAAGAAGTCTTTGCTCTCTATCATCAACATAACATCCCAATGAATTACCCACAGCTAGTGAGTCTGTAAATAAATTTGTAATCTATACTGAAAGAATGTTTAGAGTCTATAAATAATCAAATTTAAGTTTGTAAAGTTTCATATAGGTTGGTGTCTGTAATATAAAGCAAAATAACCCTTACTTATTAATACTGCGTAGGTTGTGATACATCTAAGGCTTACCAAAAGGTTTTACGTGTCATTATAATATTTATTTGAGATGAATATGTTAAGCAAAGATATTTTTAATAAAACTTTTTTTAAATGAAAAATATTACTATCAATGATTACTATTTATTTAAATTTGAAAGTGAAATGAATCCATTTATTTGATCCATTTGAACCATCTTGAACAATTTTTTTTAATCCCAAAGTATTTATATAAATATTTATTTTCTTAGATGACATAAAGAGAAATATAAAGTAATAAGAAATTTTCTTAACCACATTAAAGAGAAATACAAATTATAATTTAAGACTTGCTAGGTATTAAAGCTAAATTAATGTAAATTAGGTTTCATATTTATAAGTTTTCTTACTAGAAGTGATAGTCTGGTAGCAACTGATCACTAATTCACTGCCACATTTCTGTAAAGGATTGCCATTGCAAGGTGTATCACAGAGACTGTCTTCCACTATCTTAGCTTTGTTTTCTGTGTTCTCATAGTTAATGCAGAGGCATTTGTTTCTACACACACAAACATTCTAATGTTTCAGATAATCAATACAAATACAATATTTTATTGTTTTTTATTTTTATGATTTATAAATTTCAAATAAAATAGTAAAACATGAAAAACATTCAACTTATAGGTTTTATGTTTAGAAATAAGCTTAGTTAATTTCAACAATGTATACAGGTTATAACTTAGTTTTAAGAAAATTTTATTTAATTTTTATTAAAACGCATTGTCTGATATTTTAGTAATTAAAAGATGGAAACTTCTTTAACTGCTCATATCATTCTACAAAAATTTTCATTATACTCAATAAAGTATACAATTATATCAAAACAGCTAAAATCAGAAAAATTGGGTACAGTACATTAAACAATTACCGAAATTCATTTATTTTTGAAAAAAAATTTCAAGACATTGATACCAAAAATCAAAGTATTAAATGATTACTAGCAGCAATTTTTTTACACTTGTAAAAGTATAGACATAGAACAAAACCTACTGTTTTGTTTAAGAATTTTTTAATACCTACAATAATAAATTAAATTGTTATAAATTAATTGCTTCTTTAAAAGAATTTGGATGTTCCAATTTCCTAGACATTTATTTGGCTGTTAAATTTTCAAAATCACACCGATTACAAAAGTCGTAAAATACAAATAAAAAATCATAATAAACAGAAAATGCAGGATTTTGTTTTATTAGTTCATATCTACACTCCTGCAAATCCAATTCAAGTGACATGAATGTGATGTCAACTCATACCTCACTCATTCTATGGCATGAATCATGAAGGCAAACCTGTAAACCTTCTGAGATCTTGGCAACAACTACTACTGTACCTACAGATAAAAATAAGTCAAGCATTGTCAACAGAGTAAGGGTACGCATTGTAAGGGTACACGCATAGTGAGGTCAGGTCACGGTGGAGGTGTAGGTCGCCCTTACCAGGGCTCTATAACAAGGGCTAAACCGTTTCTTTGATCTCGGCACTGTGCCGCCAGTTTCACTCTGATGTCACTGTGCTGATAACTGCAATTCTAGAACAGTGGTCTCCTTGTGCGCGCAGTCGTTAACTCGCTGTTGTACTCGACGGAAAAGCTTCAGTAAAATAAAACTTAGATATTCTTAATCTACATAAACTACGGATTCTAACAGTATAAAAAACTTTTATTTTTTAACAGGTATTTCGAATTTTAATAATTAAAAAAATTTGAGAATTATCACTGACTGACATGGAAAAGTTACTAAGCAAGGAATTTTTTATTTTTGGGTTATAAACAAACTTCCAGCGGGAAAGTTATAGCCAATGAATTGATCTAAACTATCCAATTCACCAATTTGTGATAAAATGATTACATCATTATGAAATCGTTTTTTAAATGAGCGCGAGGAGTTGCCTTGCCGCCACTCCTGAAGTACAGTTGTTTGATACGGGAATAACGTTTATGTACATATTGTTATTTTAACATAATATATTAAATCACTTGTCCCCAGGTAATTATGCCAGCTAGAAAAAAAGTAAGCATTTTATTTTAACATAAACTAATTATAATTTATAATTAAAATTTGATATTATTGAAGTCGACACAAAAAGTTAAGTTGGAGGTTAACGTTTAAAAAATAATATCATTATTACGTACATTCAAAGAAATAAAATTAGAGATTAATGATGGAAAAAGAAAATCGTAATTATGTAAAAAAAAAATAGTTTCATATTTAATTAAAAGAATTACTTTATAGCAATGAAATATGCACATAATCGTTATTCCCGTATCAAACAACTGTATTTTGGGAGTGGCGGCAAGGCACCTCCTCTCGCCCATTTAAAAAACAATTTCATAATGATGTAATCATTTTACCACAAATCGTAATTTATGTAGATTAAGAATATCTAAATTTTATTTTACTGAAGCCTTTCCATCGAGTTACAACAGCGAGTAAACGACTGCGGGCACATTAGTGAAATATTACCAGCTGGTGTGTATCAGCATGGTGACGTCATAGGCGATCAATACTGGGTCACTGTAAATGATCAAAATGGTATAGCCCTTGTTATAGAGCCCTGGAACTTACAAGGATGTCTAGCAGGATGCTTTTAGAAAACATTACCTCGCCGCTTAGCTCTTTGCTACTGTTGATCCGTTCAAGGCCACGTGCCACGTACACCTCCCCTCCCCGTACACCTCCCCTCCCCGTGCACTCACCCAAGTCCGCTTCCACCTACCGCCCTGTACAATATATAGTTTACCTTATACAGTAGTCCGAGCAATTCTTGATATTTTTGTAGTTACACTACAGCGCTGTTTCGCCGTTCACAGCCGGCTTCGTCAGGTGTAGGACTCAACACTTAAATAAAACAATACACAATAACACTGAACACACACGATAACACGACACAAAAATACAAAGTTTTATCGGATAACTCCTCGTCAGATGTTTCATGAAATAAATATTTGCGTGGCCACGACATAGTTACTGTGCTTCCGAACGGGAACTCTGTACGTTTAGTTTCGTGGTTTTGTTTTAGATTTTTTAGAACTGATTTTATGTGAAATGAAGGAAGATGTAATTATTTAACCAGAGTCATCCATTTTTTCACATATGTACGCAAACGTTTCAGGAGTCATTCGCAAGTACTTTTGAAACTTTTCTCGGTAGTCTTTAAGTTGATGAGAAAGATGATAATACTCGCCCAGATCCGGTCGTACTTGATTAATGGAATGAGCACTGAATTTACGATTACTTAAGGTATTCATCAGCCAATACTTACTTATA
Source organism: Philaenus spumarius (assembly GCA_018207615.1). Classification (NCBI taxonomy): domain Eukaryota; kingdom Metazoa; phylum Arthropoda; class Insecta; order Hemiptera; family Aphrophoridae; genus Philaenus; species Philaenus spumarius. Next base: position 194,465 of record JAGFPH010001665.1, read on the forward strand.
TGCAGACGATATCTCAGCATTGTCATCACTACTGTCGCTAATCATTATTAAAGAAAAATGATGCAATAGATAAAGAAAATTTAGTACTTTGCCAAACAGTGGAAGACTGACTGGCTTTGTTGATGGGTGGTGGGGGTAAAGCATTGCGTTAAAAACCTCCTGTACCTTTACCTCCTCACTATGTGCGTACCCTAAGTCATGATAAACGTAATGTTAGCACGGAAAAAACTGTTTTAATTTGTACAATTTTTTTTTAAAGAGAAGAGTAAGTTACATTAAAGTTCAAACTTGTAATGTAATTTGTATGTCTTAAAGCAATGTGTTTCATTTTAGTCATTGTTAATAGTGTAAACTAAGGATTCTAATAAGTAGGTAGTTGATGTCAGTCTGGACTGTTAAAAAGAAAGTGTTATCTGTCTGTATATGAGTGTTCGTAACCATTTTTTATGTCCTGGATCCCATGAAATATTTTTCTTTAAATGTACCCCCTTTTTGGAGTAATATTTGGTGGATCACATCACTTTAAAATTTTTAAAAAAATGTATATCGTATACCTAAAATTTAAACATATTACTTACTTGTCGTAGCTTTTAGACCAGTATTCAAATTTGTTTTTAAAACATTACCTTTTTTTGGTTGTAAATAACACATAAAATCAGCCAATATAATGCAAAAAGATGAAAATACATACCTATAAATAAGTAATGAATAGCAGTAAACAGTCTATAAATTAAACATTGCATAATCATTTCCATCAAAAGTAAGATCATCCTTGAACTTGTTTTAGCACTTAGCTTTTGGAATCAGAATAAAATGTTGCTAAGTAGAATCTCAAACTTATTGTGGGTTTTTAAATTGTTTCTAACCAAAGCCACCACTCAAGTTAAAAATTTTTCCAAAGAAAACCCAAAACATTACCATTGATAAATAAAAAAGAATAATATTACCGTACTTAAAAGATATATTTTTAAAACAACTATATTCTGTTACAAATTTTAAAGTTAGAAAATTATTATACCTGCAATCATATACGGTCATGTGTTATACAATTAATGAGTAAATAACCATCAAAACTATTTATTACTATAAGTAATTAATTTAAAATTTCAAGTAATTAGTATGATCAATTTGTAATTGTATTCAATGATATTCATTCAAATGCCTCCATGATTAGCTCTAAATTAGTTTTATTACAGGACTTTTCATTTTCATTTGATCTACCTACAGAGGAGTGTTTTTGTAGGCCTATATTACATTTTTAATCTTTAACACAAGCATCATTTACTTTTTAGTTATTTACTTTACAGTTTTTTTATTTTATTTTGTAAGGTTAAAGTTAAAATTGCCTGTCATTTGAGTTACACTTACCCATTTCTAGTTGCTGCAAAAATGTATCCTTTCTCAAAACATAGCGTATTACATTTTTGGGGAGTTAAGTCTTTCTCAAATATCTGTACAAGTCCTGTAGCACGCCTAATATCCTCGTTGTACTCATAACATCCAACATATTTTGCAGCGCTACAACCATGGTCTTACATTTGCATGTAATCAAATTAACACATTACTTGCATATTTATAATTACATCAATATAGTATGTGGATGCAGCTTTGCATGAATTATCTTCGCTGCGATTATTAAAATTTGAATAAAAAAACAATTATTTATAAAAAGAAGTTTAAATATAGACATTTTTACTTAGTACCACAAAAATAGGTAAATTTAAAAAAAAATAAACTTAATTTGTGTTTGTTAACCTAAATGAACATTTTTTTACATTTGTGTGACTACATCAAATTTACTACTGAATACAAACTTTCAATTTTGAAATGTTGAAAGAAGAAATAAATTGTACAGTTCACATCATTCGGTCTCCGTAGCTGATGCATGAGCTGTAAATCTTGGAATCTCACGCACTTTAGATGCTACTTAGTTTTAAACATCACCTGTTCGAACATTTTTTAAATTTCTTTTATTAGTGCCTTAAATAGGACATAATTTAGACCAATGGATTGAGAAAAAGAAAATCTGTTACTACTAACCTTCTTTTTTAGTAGGCCAAGTCTATTTTTGAAATACTCAATGTTATCAACCATCTTTTATCCGTCATCATAAAATTAAATTAAACCTAAAATAATGGCAATAAAATTCAAAAGTCATTTTGGATGAACTTGTCTGAACCTGAGTTGTTTGAAAGTATTGCTGTTACAAAATGTGTAAGCCATTAAAATAAATTTGTGTACCTATACAAATTTCTAAAACAGTTAAATTACAGAACAGAAGAGGAAGCCTCGTGTCATGGATACATAAACTGAGAACCCTAAAAACCATCTCAATACCTAGTAGTTCAAGATAAATTTTACCTAAATAAGATAAAGATAAGATTTTACCTGTAAATAAAGATCACAGACAATAAAATAGCACGTTATTTCAGTGTTCAATTTTTCAATGACCATAAACAATCTGATAGACTTAATAATCAAGACAAAACAAATAACCAGAAAGCATGTAATATATATATAAAAATCTCGTGTCACAGTGTTTGTTATCGAACTCCTCCGAAACTGCTTCACCATTTTTATGAAATTTTTTGTATATATTTGGTAGATCTGAGAATAGGTTGTAGGCTATTTTTTATACCCCTAGGTGATGAGGGTGGCCCTCTCCAGATTTTTATTTTTTGGACAAATATCACTCACTCACTCATCACGAAATCACAAAAACTACTGAACGGATTGGAATGAAATTTGGTATGTAGCTTCCTCTAGGACTCCAGGTACTCGCTAAGAAATGTTTTTAAAAAATTCGAAATTTTAGGGGGGTTTCGAAAATCCCCATAAGAAATACATAGTGTAATATATTTATTGATATATATATATATATTTTTTAAATATACATTTAACTTTTATTTGTCTATCCATGCAAAACCGGATTGAGCCAGCTAGTATATTATAACAATGGACAGGAGAAGGTTTTAACCGTAGTTAAAGAATCAAAACTTCGGACCAAAATCTCTAAGATACTGCTACTAGTATCTAACAAATGTAGGAACTCAAAGGATCACTTATTCTGTAAATTGAAGATTATTAAAATATAAATACTGCTGAGTGATGTGTTAGAAAGTAATATCTCCTATTTACTTTATTATAAATAATAAAAGTTGAAAAATATGCTTTTGATTTACCTCCTTGGTGTAAAGAAGTTGACACAAAGAAATCATGAGCAGTCACTTACACACTTTAAAAACTACTTTAGTTTTTCTCTATTGGTCAACTTTTCTTATTCAGTCATTATCAAAAGTTTCTTGCAGTTCGCACATTCGTAATGTTATTATAAAAATTAAAACCAACTACATGCAAAACACATAACGTACCTATATAAACACTTAAAATTGATACTCACTAAAGGTCAAGTTATTGAAATTGTGATGAAATCTTATGTTGTTATAAAAACACATACCTGCATTTTTAATTTAAACTTGTTCTTTTGAACATACTAAATATGTATAAATTTCAATTTAAAGACGAACTTCAATTAGAAGCCCCTTTTCTTGACATTAAAACCAATATGAGAAATCATACTGTTTCATTATAACTGGTTGTAAAATAACTTTGGAAGAGGAAATGAAAAATGAAAATAATGAACAGGAGAAGAGACTATGGGAAATATAAAAATAGAAATTAATTCTGTGGAAATGTTACATCCAAACAACCTATAAAATCCTAAAAATGTTCATAATTAATTCCAGACAACCAACTCACCTCGATTAAGTTACCATTAAAACCAGAATTTTTAAAATTTCCTTCAGAGTTTGAAGTAAGCAATCATTTTTAAAATACTATATTATGTATTTATAATGGTATACATTTTATGTTTTTTAATTTTTTTAAGAATTTTATGTTTTCATGAAAATGTAGTTTTGTAAAAGTCGATATCGTGGACGGAAGGAATGTCTAGTGGTAAATAATTATAGAATATAATGTGTTGCCTTGGACTGTTTAATATATCGTATTAAATTACCTTCAAATGTTGTCTTCAGTTCGTATTGTAGGTCCAGCTATTGTCCTACCTGCAGCTGGACAAAAACGGTCTAAATAATGTGGCCACAAACATTTTTATTATATTATATTAACGATGAGGTTTAATCTGATTTTGTGAATGTTAGTGTTGTGTCTTACTCGTTATGTGTTAGTACAAGCCTGACGAAGCCGACAGTGTTCGTCGAAACAGCACTGTAGCTAGATCTTCAATATGGACTGAAGACAACTATTTCAAGGTAATTTATTACGAAATAATTATAATTACAAACCATCAATTGTACATTAATACATGTTTATATATGAGAGTATTGTTGTAGGTCTTAACTGATTTTTTTGTTTACCTAATAATGTTCACTTTATTAAACTCGTGGAATAAACTTTGATTTATGTAATATTATTTACAACTAGTAATTTAGTATGTCTTATCTCCAGATCCCCAATATTTAACAGAGGGGCACCAACCTACTCGTATCTTTTATTGGTGTTTTCTAAGACGAGTCAAAATTATTTTAAATGATGTTATGAAAAATATACTTTAAAAGTTCTTTGCCATTTCTGTGTACTAAAAATAAAAGTACATAAATAATAATTGGTGGTATTTATTTCAAAATAAAGCAACAAGTTCAATGTATCCTAGAAACAATATAGGCCTATTAGTTAATTAATATACTTACTTACTTACTCCCAGCGCTACTTATATTTTAGTTGTACTAAATTAGAAAATAATATTCATAAAAACATCATCAAAGTTATCTAAAAAAAAAATGTTTTAAAAGTAGAACATAACATGTGTAATTTCCTTAAATTGTATGGTGAAACTCTACGTGTAAAATACACTTAAAATAATACAATTTTATTATATTATTCAACCATTCTCCTAAATAAATTAGAATAGGCAAACTATAAAATGAATAGAAGAAACCTAGAGAATAATTACTTTACTAGACAATAATGATTCAAATTAAGCATAAGTTATTACCACTTAGTCACATGAACAGCAGCTCTAAAGTACACAAAAGAAGATTTAATTGTTAAATAGCAGACTTAATAAAAAATACACTTAAATTAACTAATTTGAAAGAATAAACATTGTTTGACAAAGTTATATTTTTAACAATATTCTTTATAAATGACATTTTTGCGAAGCCATTATTTTTATCCTAGCCATACTATATAGAATTCATATTTTTGTACACTGTCATTTAAATTTACTTAATCTTCAAAATAATATACAGGTTGTCCCTGAAATACATTGACAAGCTTAGGGAGCGGATTCCTCAGACATAAATAAAGGATGCATAAGTACAAAATAATAATATGTAACAAAGAATACCGGTACTCTGTTAATTTTTTAAAGAATATGTCTACTTTTATCGACATAAGAATGCAACACTGATTTGAATAAAAATCCCGAACCACAAAACAAGGAACAAAAACAATAACTAAACAACTAAATTGTAAGTTATGTTTACTACCCTTATGTACGTTTCGATGACATGGTCATCATCCTCAGAGGGTTTTAACACTACTAGAGTGTTACTAGTAAGTAATTTGTAATACAGCTTTTAATGTTACAGCTTTGATTTACTAAACTGTTAATGTATTATAATTTTAAAGTGTTTTGTTTGTTTTTTTTTTAGTTTAAAAGTGACATAAATAAGCTTACAATGTCTTTTTATTTTTATTTTGTAGTATAATTATTTATTTAAAAACAATTAAAGGATTTTAAATTAAAAATTTGATTGCGGCAGCGTTTAAAGCGTAAAAATTAGTTCAAAATCATGTGACACAACACCACATTTACATTAAAAACAAGCATCTCAATCCAATATGGCGTACTCAAGATGGCAGTAAAAATTTATAACTTAATAAAAATCTATAAGCTACTACCAAACTGTGATATCTGATGATAAAGGGTCGAAATTTAAAAAAAAAATTGAATGAAACAAGGGATTTTTGAAAATTTTCAATTTTTTACAAAATTGTTAATATCTTGAGAACGAAAGTAGATAATTAAACACCGATTGCGGCATCGTGTTCTACGGAAAAAAATAATTTGAAATTATGGGTCACAACCTTACCTTTACATTTAAAAAATAAAAGTTCATTCCAATATGGTGGATCCAAAATGGCGGCCAAAAATGTGAACCTCATCAAAAAAAGTATAAACTAATCAATGATGTTCGGCGGTGGTTGGGAGCCGATATCTTAAGAAATGCGGAAAAAATTAGGGGGGGGGGGACATTTAAAACTCACCCTGTATATAGGAGGCTACCGCACTAGCGTGAGTGAAATGTAATTATTCAATGCTACAAGTAGTAATCATTCGATCAAGATCGTAACCGTTGGCCTTATAATATATTAGACTTGAATATTTTTGTTTTAAAACATGTGTAATAAATAGACCTTAATATCTTCACATAGGCTTTACTTGACTGAATTCTTATTACTATCAACTTCGTTAATTGGGGTCACTATCCCTATTATTTTCCTAGTTATCAGTTAATTAAAAAGGTATTCGATTGAGCCTAAAATTATAAATTTACATTAATACTGGAAATCTTTAGAAATACTATTGTATATATGGATATTATGTAAGAGTACATGCCTTTTGGTTTAAATAAAACTATCCATTATTGCTAAATCCCAGTTTATATTATAAGGGTCTGCTCCAGTAAAAATAAAATGGATTTTTATCCCATAAGAGCAATGTTAAATTTCAAACCATTTATTTCGTTTACTTTTTATCATAAAATTGTTTGCAAGGTCTCATTTTAAGCACAGTCACAATACTCATCCGTCTTGCAATTTACATTTTTTTAAATTTCTTTCATTTGTCAAGTAACTGACATTTAGTAAGTACAAAGTTTTGAATTTTTTTCCTAACACAATACAAAATTAATAATGAAAAATAATTTGCAAGTAGGATCCGAAATTTTATAAATAATATTCAGTTTTTTTTTTTTCAACATTCAATTACAAAAGATAAGAGTTATAAAATGGTTTGAAATGAGGCAATGTCAAAGCGTTCAACTGCAAGAAATTGCATTGTTTAGATAGGGATACAGTGATACCGGAAGTGCGTTTCCTGTTGCTTTCTCGTTTACTGGAGCAGACCCTTAAATACTATTACAATCCCGTGAAAATCACGTGCAGACTAAGTTGATAAACATGAGAAAAATATAACTTTAAAATGTTTAGTTTACAATGTGTATAGAACTAATGTAGCTGAATAACTTGGTTTGAGGTTAAAAGTCGTTGAAAATGTATAAATAAATATGTTTTCTTTATTTCGTTTTTAAAAAGAGACTATTTAGGTCTACAAACACCCAACTAAATTTTATGTATCTGACTATACTATTGTTAAGGATTTTCAATAATTGTGGTAAATGTACAGAGCCTAAAATTAAAACTTTTACTCAATGACCTGAAATAAATTTTGGAAAACAAAACAAAAGTTCAAATATTTCAGGCCTAATCATAGGCTTTCTAAAATCAACTAATTTAACCCCAAACAAGAGGAAAATATGGAACACTTTTTCGAGACTTCGGCTAGTGTTTTTTTTTTAAATACTAAAAAATGTGACGTTTCTATCACGCACAACACGTTGCTGTCACGCTAGAATAACTAAGTCAAAAGTTTATCAAGCTTTTTCAACTATGACAAAAGTCAAAAGCTTTATTACAAAGATTTTGACACCACCAGAAGTTTTCTACTCGCTGCTTAGCGTGTTCACAGACAGACAGGCACACAAACGTACACAATTTTTTTAATTGTTTTATCGTGTTTCAGAGCCCTCAAAAACGTCGAGAAAAGTCATACGAATTGGGGGTAAATTTTTTAGAATTTTCACAAGATTCAATACTTTGGCATTTTAATGCGAGCAGAAGTAATATTTTAAATACAGTCATTTAGGCAAAACTATACTAAGCGAAGAAAAAAAGTGTTGTGTTTTAATTGCAATGACCTTATTTCCATAGTTAAAGTATTATTATTTATCATGACAGCAAGTTACAGCAGTTAAAACGTAACAGGCTCTCAACATACTCATTTCTAGAGGAACATAGAAACTGAGAGTACATGTTAGAAATTCGATAACTTTTAAACAGTTCAAAATAAAATGGCAAAAGTACATATAAAATTGAAGTAAATTTAATCATGTACTTTGTTTCTGAAAGTTTTTCTGAGAAACAATCGTGGGAGGCACTAGAAGCAAATGTTTGAAAAAATAGTGAGGTAAAAATATTTTTCGAAAATTATCGATTTTTATTAATGTGTATCTCGAAAAACGTTTTGAATTCGACAAATATGTAAAAAGGAACAATTCTATAGTAAATTTAATTAACTTTCAAGTTTATTTGTATTTTTTTCTACAGTGCACCAATTCCGAGATATAAATAAAAATCAAAAAATGGGACCTTCCACCACCCTCCCGCCCTCAGCTCACCTCCTAGGGGCGGGGACTTTTAGTATGTTTACCTCCTAACTATTCCTAACAAAGTCCTGAAGTCAAAAATTATCGCAATTCCATTCACTCGTTGACTGGACTAATCTTACCTTTAATATAGTCTATTAGCTCCCTCAACATACGGTAAAATATTTCCTTTATAAAACACACATAAATCTTAAAATGTTAACATACTTGCTTAAATAATACAATCATATTTATTTCATATGTTTTCAATTTACAAAAATACTATTCCTTATCAAATAGTTTTTGAGGTTAGGCTACTGTTTTTGAGGTTAAAACTGTTCTGAACTTTTAGTTGCATTTTAACTTACTATTTAAGACAATTTTATAAATAAATTTATTAAATCTATATTTACCTAAAATCAAAAGACAGCTTACAGCCAGTAAAACTACCAAGTTCGACATCACTTTAACCTTACAGCTTCACTAGACTACGCGATTACAAGTTCACAAGGAAAACAAAACACTCTCAAACAGCTTTTCCCTTCTCTTATAATAATTGGCAAACCTGTGCAGTTGGCAGCGTCAACAAACACATTATCATGACCTAATGTCAAGGTTGAATGACCTTGACCACTTTCCAGACCTACAGTGTTTGTATAACAGAATCATTTATTGTAAGTATTTAATATTGTAGTAATATAACTACAACCATATAAATTTCGAAACAAATTTTTGCGAGATTTTCGCTTTTAGCTTCCTGAAATTTCAGAGCTTGTTAACTGTATTACTATCTGTCAAACCGAACTGAATGTCCCTGAAAATGAAATATTATTAGGTAAAAACATATACCATGCATAAAATGTTACGTGTTTTTTCTGTACAAGTCGGGTAAGTAGCAAATGTATTAAACTATTTTTACTTTTTATGTACCGTACTTGTAGTTTTTCAGCGAATTTTGATAGGAAAGATAACCTATTGCAGCGACTCTTATGGTGGGACCTGAGGTCAGGAGTGGTCAACGAGCACCGATCGTAGTCCCCAGAACACTTTTTGGATGCATTAAAAAATATATACATACTTATGTGTTCGCACTCTAACGGCCGCATTTTACTTCCAATTTGGTCCAAATTTGGTACACGCAAGTTGGTTTTCTAAGTAGCTCGGACGAGTTCGTTAGCCGAAAAACCAAACAACCGGAAGCACTTTTTTGACCTTAAATATTTTCTTTGATTTTTCGTACTAGAATGAAACGTTTTTTTAGTTTTATCTAAACCAAATAATAAACACAAGCGATTATTCTGCACATTTTGTTTTTTTACATGAGCGTAAAATACCATAAAATTACCCGGTTTAAATCTACGTTGAAGATTTTACCGGGGGGCAGCTTCCAACCCGAGGTCGTAAAGGTCGAGATGATAATCCGCAAAAGCGAGTTTTCAGCTGCCAGTCGAAGGAAACAGCGCGTGAACCGGAACTGGAGGCTGATGTGTAAACAAGTTCTACAATTAATTTCGTACACGCAGGCATCTAGTCCTAAAACATAATTTAATTTTAACTGAATTTTGGAAATTCGCTCTTAACTCACGTCAGCTGTTCAGCTGCGTGTTCGAATTATTATAATTCCTGCTCTATGAATTGCACGTAGTGTTGGTTGGATTATGTTAGAACTATGGTGGGATTCTAATTGGCTTGGTGTACTCACGAAGGCGCTGAATAGTTCCCTACGTGAACAAAATATATTAGTAGAATTTGTTTAAATCTATACATCGAAAATAAAAACTGCTATTAAAAACAGAAATAATATTGATTGAAATGTGAATAGCTTTAAAATCATTGAACAAAATTTTAACTTTTGAAAATACATGTGTTTAAAATAAATTCCGTCTAATAAATCAGCAATTTTAACCTATTTTTTGTAAAGTGTCAATAACAGTTATTGTTTATGCAAATAAAACATTATTCAATCAATAGTAGACTATTTTATTCCCTGGCATTTATCAATAACTAGCTGGGTGCCCGTGCTTCCCTACGGGTTAAGCTCGATAAAAAAAATATCAATTTCAAAGGCATCCCGTATATTCTTTGTGAATACGCTATTTACAGTATGTACTACTTTCTTAGCTTAAGTGTATAAAATATTTATCTTTTAGTTTTATTAATACCTGTCAAAGGACAGCCTTTTTATATGCTTATTTAAAAAACCTCCTTGTAAACAATGTGAGTCAGTGGAATTTGACTTTTATCTATATTTCTAACGCTTTTTACGTTTTAATAACCATAAACGCAAAATATTTTAAAATCCCGTCTTATTGCACATCTAGAGCATAAGGGAAACCACTATGTTAAGTCTCAAGTTAATATGTTTTGTCGTTTTTGAGATATAGAGATCATCAGTGAGTCAGTGGTATTTCAATTTTATATATATAGATAACGCTTTTTACGTTTTAATAACCTTAAACGCAAAATATTTTTAAA
>JAGFPH010001666.1:0-21409 GCA_018207615.1 Philaenus spumarius
ACTGTATTTTCTTGTTCAGAAAAGTACAGAAAACATTGCTATGTAGACAAAACAGTTTTGCAAATTTTTCTCCACTTTGTATTTTTTGTAAATTATAGTTCCAAAAGTAGGGCTTTTTGGAAAAATACAAACAAATTTGTCGATAAATCGAAAGTATGCAAAATGTAGCAAAAAAGGTTCTTTACATATAAAACTATAAAGAACAAAATTTCCTGCAATTCACAATAAATAAAATTCAACCCCAAACCAAAATTAAAACAACGCTCTAAATAAGCAAACATTGTAACTGCAGAATCAACTACCCTACTATGTTATGTCACAGATCCAAAACGTTGTATGTTTCCAGTGTGATTGTTGTAAGTCATAGAGTAATGAACTATGTAGCAAATTGTTTGTTAGAATGTTACAAGTAAGCTGCAGCATAACTAAAAAGTTAGGATAAATTAACAGATTTTTAAAATAAAGTTTTTATCTGTACGTATCCATTGTCTTAAATTTTATACTACTAACTGGACGAAAATTCTAATCCTACAATTATCGTTTGGATAGATAAATGCAAAATTGACTGTTAACTTTCACTTGAACTGAATTTAACGGAGTACTGTTTACCTGATGTTCAGCAAACTGTCTGCGGTAAAATTCACTGGCTTTGAGAGAACGCAGCGTGACAATTTCATCTTCCGATATTACAAAATGAGCTTCCACAGGCCTCCACACTGTAATGTTAAAACAGACATCTAAAATCAGTATTTACTTATTCCATTGTAGTTGACTATACAAATAATATACAAAAGATCTAAATGATACAAAGTGTGGTGAGTTATTAGCTTGGGGATTCAAACCTACCGGGTGTCTGGGGAAAAGTGTTTTAATACCAAACGTAAAAATTGCACTTTTAGGAATTTTTACTACTAGGTATAAGACATCACTGAAAAGTGTGTAATGGCATAAAATTGGGTTATAGATTTGATGATAGATTGGAGTATGTAAATTAATTATAAAATTTCCTGTTTGTTAAATAACGCCCCCTTTAGGTTGAACTATCTATCTCTAGTCTCAAAGGCTACTTCTTGGTAGTGTATTCCCACTATTCTGAGATAAAGGACATATCCTACGGAACAATTTTAGGCTTTGAAATTAATCTGAATCTTGACTTCGATTAACTTGGACACAAAAGATCTACTTGGGTGGCAGTGACTGAAGGATATACAGCTTCATACAACAATATACAGAGGGTCCAGAAGATATTGTACCAAATTTAACCAGGCAATAGGTGAAAATAGGATAAAAAGTTTCAATAAATATAGGTACAGAGTCAACAATGCAATTATGAGTCAGTTAACGCTGGATACGGATGGAAGACTGTTTATATAACTTACTAGGGGAAACCCCTACGTGCTCCACTCGCCAACCCCGTTGGAACCTTCTATACACATAATCATGTTATTTTTTCTTTATAATAAAGGCGAAGGAATAATAATAATAACCCCAAAGCTAAGATGGTAAATAATGTTAAGTGACCAAATCAAATTATTTCGTATATTTTACAACAGCAGTTATAATAAAGGTTAAAAGAACCAGCAAGGCTCAGGTCTACACTTTAATAAAAACCTAACCTAAAAGTTAGAAATAAAAATAATTGCTTTAAACTTTGAAATCAGCTGTTAATCCTCTAACTGTCAGACCACTCAAATTGAGTGGTCTCAACGCCCTGCTGTAGTGAATTGTGTAGTCTGTGACAACTCAACTTTTATTGAATATTTCCCCCACTAAAAATCATCCAATCGCATTAAATCAAAAACCGTTTGAAAGGAAATGATTTAAACTTAAATTTTTGTATTTACAAGTTTTTTCTAAAACATCTATTTACATACGTAACCACTGTTGCAGTTTATTAGTTTTGTACAACTCAATTGACGCGAGGATTTTGTCCCAAAACTTAACGAAATAAGGCATCTTTCCTCTCTGTCTACAGCTCGCCCAGTTCTTTTTCTGGAGTTAAATTTATATACCGGTTGATCTGTTACAATTCCCTCCAAATAAAGTTGCCAGCCAATCAAAATTCCGTCAAATATATCTATAGATATGGGGGCGTTTTGTAGACCCTTGCATTGGTTACTTTTCCAACCAATAAACAGCCTTATTTATAACACGTGAAAGACTGTTGATATCATTCTAGTAGAAATCTTTTGCTACCTTTGTGTAGAGAATGATTCAAGCTAACATTTAGTTTGAAACAAATATGGGTTACTAGACAGGTTTGTTGCGTAGGACCGTGGGAAAGTCTGTGTTTTCACGGTCTCAAACCAAGTTTGAATTTTGAACCTAACGGACTTTTCTAACATGCAATAGTTAGGCCGTTTACGTGCACTTCTTTGTATGCGTAGCAAGGATGGCAAGTTCAGACATCTGTCTTTCACTTTTGTTATTCAAGTAGAGATTATTCAAACACTTTTTTGAACTAAGAAAAGACATGTATACAGTTCTTTTCTTTGATTTATTCTCTACACTTTGTTATAATAATATTTCATTTTTGGGAAAAGCAAATATTCCTAAATTACGTTTCAAAGTAGGCCTACTTTTGTTAGCACCCTTGTAGTTTGAACATAAAAACTGATGATTCAAAATAAGAATTTTGAAATTGATAAATGTTTTTATACAGTACTATTTAGAACTAAATTACGAAACTTTTTTACGCTTACGAAAAAATTACAAAAAATGTTTACTACTTGTTATGTAGGCCTAAATTTGAACTTTTTCCTTTCGTTACTGAACATTTTTTGTTTCTTGAGCTAATAACTTTTAAAATTTTACATCAATAGTTTTTTTAATTGCATATATGAATTCTTTGAACGTTTCTCTACAATAAAGCCACACAACACTTTTGGATTTGGATAGAATTACTATATTTGGTGAATTTTTTAAAATTTGCTTGCACAAGCACCGAAATGGCTTGGCGTTGCAAAAAATTAACATTGTAAGTTCTAGGGTTAGTGGAAATATTAGAGCAAACAGCTGATTTATCTGTTATTTTGTTCTTTTGGTTGCTATGGTAATGAATGTAAATACATGTGTTGGTTCATCAGTCTAGGCCTACCTAAGAATTTTTTCCGACTAAATTTATAAATATTGTAATAAAATTTTTTTTATCAAAATGAATTCTAGCCTACATTACTCAGGGATAGTGCAGCTTTTTATTAGTAAAACTATTTTTCGAATTGGTTCAGTAGATATGGAAATTTTCCCCGACATACAAACTAACAAATAAACAAATTTCACCTCTTTATAATATTAGTATAGATTTAACAAAGAATCATTAAAGGACAAAAAGCTTTTCGAAGAAATAATTATCTAAATTTTCCAGACGTGAAAACACGTACGTTACAGTATTTATTCGCTAGTCTTTAGTAAGCAGTTGGTATTACAATTAAAACCTTCCTAATATTAGACTCACATCCGGACTCTATAGTTTCCAGCGCCTTGGTGGTCGGTAGACACGTGTTGAAGACGTAGAAAGTGAACAGGCCGAGAATAAGCGTAGGCAGCAAGAACCAGTAGTACGACGTTACTACCAAGCCTAAACAACCAATCAGTATCAAGCAGTGCTGTAAACAAAATCACAGATTAATACAGCGGCTCGTGGCTGAAGTTAGCGTGGGTGCTGCATCAGAAAGTCTTCAGTCTTTGTTTTAAAATTGTGTAAAAGGAAACAAACATTATGAAAAGAAAATTTATTCAGCAACTTGTTAAAATCCTGAAAGAACAAAATCAAACATTTTTTTACTTACTTAAACCTAAATTATTACAGTTCAAGCTTGTAATATTCGTATAAAAATTTAATCCGCTCTTCTTGTTTTAATTTGCGTGAAAACATCAGTAATTATCAATCAGATATAAGGCAATAAGTTCTAACCTTTGGTAACACTACCTAACTACATTTTTTATTCTAAATTTAAACTGAGATATACAGGGTGATTCAGAACTATGCGGCAATCTCTCGGTAGCTCATTCTACAGCTAAAAATAATAGAAAAAGTGCATACAAACGTAGGTCCGAAAATGCTTTGTTTTCCAGATATTCGCCATTTTGTTTTTTGTACAAAATTATTCATACCTAGAGAACGGTTTGACTGATTGGGTTCAAACTTGGCATGAAGTTTAACCTAACAATGATCTATCCCAAGAAAAATAATCTATTCTATCCAATCATGCGTTTCAAAATGGCGGCTGTTTGAAAATTTCAAACTTAAATTACTCAAAAACCGTACATTTAACAAAAAATGTCAAGACACTGTTTTTGTAGCTCTTTTGATTCCTTATCAGATGGTGTGGTGTGACTGTCAAAACAATCAAATACAGGATAATAGCTAAGTTAAGATAATGACAGAAAATGTGCATACAATATTGCTGTATTTACTGTTTTGGTATAGGGTGATGGGTTGAACAAACCAATTATTACACATACTTAACAATACAACCGGCAGCTTTAACGAAAATTTATTCAAAAATTCGCCAAAAATAGTAAATGAACCCCAATCCAAAAGTGTTCTGTAGCTTTTTGTAGAAAAGGGTTAAAAAAATTTATATATGCCAGTAAAAAAAAAAGATAGATGTAAAATTTACAAAGTTATTGATTCAAGAAACGAAAAATGTTAAAAAATGTCATAAAAAGTAGTAAACATTTTTTATAATTTTTTCCATAAATGTAAAAAAGTTTCGTAATTTAGTTCTAAATAGAACTGTATAAAAACATTTAACATTTTCAAATTTCTTATTTTGAAAACACGAGTTTTTATGGTCCTACTACAAGTCTGCTATCAAAAGTATGCCAAGTTAGAAACGTAATTTACTAATATATGCTTGCCCAAAAATTAAATATTATTATAACAAAGTGTAGAGAATAAATCAAAGAACTGAACTGTATACTTGTAAATTATCTTTTCACAAAAGTTTTTGACTTAGAATTATTTGAATAACAAAAGTGAGAAAAAATGTAGGAATCTCTTGCCCGTTCACGCTATGCAGGATGCGAACGCAAACTCCTATGTCTATCCATGTTATAAAAGTCCGTTAGGGTTCAAATTTAAACCTTACATGAGACCGTATTAGCAGTCACTTTCCCACGGTCCTACACAACAAACTGTTCAAATATAGCATATTTGGTTTACAGGGAAAGTTAGTTTGAAGCATTATGTTTACAAAGATACCAAAATATCTCTAAATAAACGGTATCAGTTAACTGACACAAACTTTCTCCCAACTTACTGTTAGGAAAAAACTTGTTTCAATAGGGTACAATGTGGATTTAAAATCAATAACATTCTAAAAAAATAAAAAAACCTATTTTAACACAGTTAAGTAACTCTCATATATTTTAAACACCAAAATTTTTACAAACGCGGGTGGGATAGTATTGTTTGGTTGCCAGTTGCCATAAAATAATCCTCACAGTTTTAATCAAAACAATAACTTCCCGTTGTAGTAAGTAAAATGAATTCAAATTTACAAGTAAAATTATAATTAAGACTATAAAATAATAAAACTATAAAAAAATAAAATAGTTTTTTTAATCATTTTATTTACTACTTTTTAGAACAAAACAAAAAAATAATATTCTACCTACGTCAATCGGATAAAAAAGTCATTGTCCCAGGCGGGACTTGATCGCGCGACCTTTGAATTACTGGCCGTGCTCGCTACCGTGGTGCTACCCCGTGCGGCCGCCACCGCGATGCTAGATTGACAACACAAACTTGTTTATTTTTAAACATTTCCCCATAGTTATAAAACGCCGAAGTTTTGATAAAAGCGGGTGGTGTCATTTTGTTTGGCATCTTAAGCACTATAAATACTGAAAATTTGATCAAAAGCTTTAGAGCCGTTTTTGAGAAATTTGCATTTTTGTCGTTTTTTATGGGGTTTTAAGGGTAAATTACCATTAAAAATTAAAAATTCCAAAAAATGAAAAAAACGCCTGGAGATATTAGGGTTTAGTACCTACATACCAAATTTCATGAAAATCGGACCAATAGTGTCCTCTCTGGTCGTGTATACATACACACACACACAGACAGACTGACAGACAGACACCACTCTAAAAACCACTTTTTTGGATTCAGGGGGCACCAAAACGGATATTTCCACCAAAAACTCAAATTCGAAAATTCTGACGAAAACAATACTTTCTCCATATACTATGGTTTAGGGGCAGAAAGTAAAAACGATTGAGGTCACACAGATATCATGTGAAATAAATAACGCTGTTTATTGGTTGGAAAACTGACCAATTGCAAGGGTCTACAAAACCCCTTACAACTTCAGAACTGTTTGTCCGATTTTTGATTGGATGGAAGTTTTGGATAGGGGAAATTGTGATGAATTCATCGATACATAGGTTTAACTAAGAAACCCTACTGGGCGGGCTTTAGAGATTGACGAAAGTTGAGTAATTTCGTTATGTTTTGTATGAATTTTCGGCCGCAGATTGATTTGTAGAAAACTAATAAACTGCAACGATGATTACGTATGTAAATATACGTTTTAGAAAGAAATTGTAAATACAAAAATTAAAGTTGGGAACATTACCTTTCCAATGGTGTTTGTCTTTCTGAGATTGGAAGATTTTTAGTGGGTCAATTATTCAATACAATCACTCGTTACAAATGTTTTGGAGTGACGGTACATTATGTACCGTCTGCCAGTTCGAGGGTTAACTATTATTCTTCATCCAATTGTTTTCACAATTACACCATCCGATAAGGAATCAAAAGGGCGTCTTAAAATTTTTTGTTAAAAAAATGGTTTAGGGTATTTAAGGTTTGAAAATTTCGAATAGCCGCCATTTTGAAACGCACCATTGGATAGAATCGATTATTTTTCGTGAGATAGATAATTGTTAGATTAAACTTCATGGCAAGTTTGAACTTAATCAAACTGTTCTCTAGATATGAATTATTTAAAAAAAAAAACATAATGGCGGACATTAAGAAAAAGAAGCATTTCCGAACCTATGTTTATAGGAACTTTTTTCTTTATTTTCACTAGTAGGACACGACCTGAAAGTTTCTCCACTTCTCCGTGAGACATATTCAAACTACAGGAAGTGAAATTGAAAAATATCTTTTGACGTTCAGTAATGCTATGATACGTGATATTAGTTTTTATGACTCAACTTTTTTTGTGATGTACTTACGTGAGAACTTATTTTTTTTGTAATGAAACAGTGAACATATTTTATATTTGACATTTCTTTCTAATTTAATTTGTACTCAAGATACAGGAAGTGAAAGTAAAAAAATTTCTTTTGTGAAATAAAAAATAACTCATTTATCAAACAATAACATTTTATGGGTACAGATTGATGAATTGGTTGTAATATTATAATATTCTATAGTTAATTTAAAAAATATATATATATAAAACATTATGATTTATCTATATAATATATTTTTTATGATTTTTTAAACCGACAGCTCTACGAAGTGCTAAAATCACGCATCATTCTGGGAATTTAACCTTTCAGTTCTAGGGTTACACTTACCTGAATGAGATTAAGAAAAGCTGGTACAAGGAACTCATCAAGTGTTCTCATATCCTGTGTAAGACATCCAAACAATTTATCTGAAAGAAAAATAGATTATTATTGTTTATGCTCGCTATACCGACTATTGTTTATTAAATAAACGTGTTGAACTTACCGTCCAGTAGTCCAATTTTACACGTCCAACGACGGCCGTTTCGGCTATTCAGCCATTTTCAAGTTAAGGACCATTGTCCTTCGTCATTAATAAAAATAAATATACATAGTACACTTAAAAACACTCATACACACGAGTCCACAATTACAAAATACACGCTCGAAAAAAATGGCTGCGTATAACAGTTTCATTTACAGATTTCGTACAGTACCAATGGTACACAACGATTATATAGAGGAGTATAATATAATTAAGTACATCGCTTCACAAAATGGATACGATCCTACCATTGTGGATAAATTGTTGAAGAAACAAGAAATAAAGGCTGCAAAGCCTAGGACATTGACAGATAATAAATACATTTCAGTGCCATACAACCACAGACTACATAACTCACTGAGCAATGCCTTCAGAAAAGTAGGGTACATTACCACGTACAGCACGAAAAATAATTTATCGAAAATATTGAATAGAAGTCCAAATACCAACAATAAATTCCAACAAACAGGAGTATACCAGATATCATGTGCTGATTGCCCCAAAAAATACATAGGGCAGACTGGACGATCATTTCATAAGAGGTTTAAAGAACATCTTCCTCCCGCAATACAATCGGCACAAACTCCAAAAACCGATTCAAAATTTGCTGAACACATTATGGAAACAGCACAAAAATATGATGTGATTGACAGTTCTTTAACAATTTTGCATAAGTGTAGCAAAGGGAAGCTTATGAATGCTCTGGAGCAGTATGAGATTTACAAAGCTTTCAAGACAGAGCAAGGAACGCTACTTAATGATAAACTCAATTTTAATTCCAACCCATTATTCGACTTGGTAATAGACATTGCAAAAGTAAATACAGATAAGACCTATGCACAGACGTAACACCGACAGTCTAGCCGTGGACAGTGAACTCACCACATGGACATTAAAATGTGCGAGCATGTATTTTGTAATTGTGGACTCGTGTGTATAAGTGTTTTTAAGTGTACTATGTGTTTTTATTTTTATTAATGACGAAGGACAATGGTCCTTAACTTGAAAATGGCTGAATAGCCGAAACGGCTGTCGTTGGACGTGTAAAATTGGACTATTGGACGGTAAGTTCAACAAGTTTATTTATATAAAAATAGATTATATATAAAAATTAATATTTTTCCACTATGCAAGCAAAACCTAAAGTTAACAAATTGTCAAAACTTACTCAGTAGTTGTTGATCAAGCAACGTGATTGGTGCTTGGAAGAAAGATTTGACCAGGTTATCGTGTACGCTGTTACTCGCTTTATTGATGGTACGAGCGACTGAATAATTGACTATAACACCGACGAGCACAGCACCCAATGACAAATACCACAGAGCGGGTAAAGGCGTGTCCTCTTGGTTTAAAGGTGTCTTTAGCCAATGGTGCCATGTGCTGTTTGCTGTCGAATCTAAACTAAAACAAAAAACACATGTTTGAGATATTATTTTCTTACTAGGTGAAATACTTTGATAGCACATGAAAAAATATGTAAATATTTTGATAAACGAGGAGCTAACATGCAAACAGTGTTTTGTCCATGTTTTTTGAAAACTGAGCTAATGATTGATTAGAATTCATCTGCTTCATTTCCACTTGAAGCAACATTGCTTTTCAGTCAAAAGAAGCTTTCTCCTATTTAAATTTAATTTTGAAAACTGGGTGTTTATGCAAAATGTGTTTTGTCCTCAGCTGGCTGTAATGCAAACCGTGCTTTGTCCAGCTGACCAATGGAGGCAGCCCTTTTGGTCACATGACTCCTTGTTGTTATTGTTTTTAGAGCTTTCCTAACCTCTTTGTTGTTAATCAAAGTGTGCCTTTCAGTGTTTTATCACTAATAATTAGTATTTTTGTAATGTTAATTGAAAAATTAGGGAACACTGTGTGATGAAGACGGAAGTGTAGTGATTGATGGTGAACACAGTGTCGGTAGCAGAAAGAGAAAATTCTCTGGAGGTAAAAGGAAATCATTGAAATAAGCTAGGTATGCTGCACCAAACAAACCCCTACTTTATGAACCATGTAAACATGACAACAATAAGTTTGCCTGCATTAAATTTAGGCCTAGGGATTATAAAATATTCCATTCTAACTTTTATAAGAGACCCGACAAACAGAGGCAAGATAGCATAGTTGCTACTTTAGTCTCTACAAAAAAAGTAAAACGGCGAAGGGCAAGGCCTGCATCTACTAACAAGAGACAAAAACCAGGCGGGGAACACGAATACAATGTTTCTTACTTTTTACCAACATTGCAATTTGGTAAAATTCAAGTTTGAAAAAAGTTCTTTTTGTATATTGTGTCAGGCGTAGGCCGAACAAGGCTAAAAAATATAGGTAGTAAACAAAGTGGATTGTAGTGAGCCTATCGAAGAGAAAAGAGGAGGAAACAGAGTAGGTGACCGGAACAACTTGAAAAAGGAAAAAGTAAGGGAATTTATAAGCAAATTTAAAGGTACAGAATCACACTACAACAGGAACAAATCTAAGAGAATTTACCTCAGTTGTGACCTATCAATAAAAAAGCTCTGGGTTATGTACAATGGCCTAGCTTCAGATGACATGAAAGTTGCTCAGTCAATGTTTAGAAGAATTATTTTTAATCAAGATTTCAACTTAACATTAAACATATTTTCATTTCAAAATGTGTTTTGTCCAAGTGCATTCCATTCAAAACGTGTTTTATCCAAAAGGTTCGTGCAAAACGTGTTATGTCCAAACTTTATTGATTTTTTTTAATAATTAAATTATTATATCACTATATAAAACCTTATTGGGTATTTTTCTATCAGTGCATTGAAAAGTTAAAAAAAAAATCAATAAAATCTTTCCATTTAAAACCTTTTAAACAGTTTTTTGTGTTTCCTGAAAAGTACGCAAACTGTGACAAAACACGGTTTGCATGTTAGCTCCTCAATCATACAAACTTAGATAGATTTATCTGTGACAAAAACAGATGTAACGTATGTGATTTCATGAATAGAAAATTAAATGTTAATTTTTTAATTAAAATATTTGAATTACACAGTAAAGCAGACATATTTGATTTTGATTCTACTACGTAACTATGTTGAGTTGAATCGCAGTTGCCGATGTATTCAGAAAGAGACAAACAAAGAATGGAGGCAAACAGTTCTGTGAAAGCAGATAAAAAAGCAAACCCGTTTGGAATGTGTTGATCAATAAATTTCTAGAATTGAAAAAGGAGTAGGTGGAAATTCCCGTCTTAAATCTATCTACATATTGTACAATTAGTTCATAAAATATCTATACAGTACTAATTTTATAAAGAGGTAATATTTGTTTGTTTGTAAGAAGGGGGTAATCTCTGGAACTACTGGACGGATTGAAAAAATAGTTTTACTAATAAAAAGCTACACTATCCCTGAGCAACATAGGCTGTAATTCATTTTGATAAAAACATTTTTTATTTCAATATTTGTAAATTAAGTCGGAAAAAATTCTTAGGTTAAGCCCAAGATTGATGAACCAACAAATATTTCTTGAATGTATTTACATTCATTACCACCATAGCAAACAATTGAATAAAATTACAGATAAAATAGCTGTTTGCTCTAATATTTCCATAAATAACAGCTGATTTCAAACTTTGAAGCAACTATTTGTATTTCTAACTTTTAGGTTAGGTTTTTATTAAAGTGTAGAAATGAGTCTTGCTGGTTCTTTTAACCTTTATTATAATTTCTGTTATAAAATATCCGAAATAATTAGATTTGGACGTTTAACATTATTTACCATCTTAGCTTTGGGGTTATTATTAATCCTACACCTTTATTGCAAAAAAAACATAACATGATTATGTGTATAGAACATGTATGTGCCCGTAGGGGTTTCACCTAGTATTTAATAATTTTGAAAGAGCAGTCCTTCTTTAGACTGGAGCGATGATTGACGTGTTTGCATAGCGTTAAACATTACTTTGTAAAAAATGTGAAAGAGTATACGTAACGTATAAAACAACTGAAAGGTGTTTTTAACAATCTTTATTTTTGAACTTTAAAAAAACATTGGTGACTGAACAATTAATTTTAAATCACTTGTCGAACATAAACCGTTACGTTGTAATAGGACATTCGCGTATGAATAATGACTTTGTGTTGTTAATAAAGGTGAAGTGTACGCACTATTACTAGACGTTATTATTAATAACTATTAATAGACACTATTAATAACTATTAATAGACACTATTAATAACACTATCAATAGACACTATTAATAACACTATTAATAGACACTGTTAATAACACTATCAATAGACAATATTAATAACTATTAATAGACACTATTAATAACTATTAATAGACACTATTAATAACTATTAATAGACACTATTAATAAATATTAATAGACACTATTAATAACTCTATTAATAGACGTTAGGAATTAACATTAGACTAAAAGGGAATACCCTAAATTCATTATTTAATTCTATATTATTTGTTTTTAATATGTCTACTATTTTAATATTTAAAATTTATTTCTGTTTTTAATTAAGTTTATCTTATTATGTTACATTAAAAAGTTATAATCAGCTGCTATGCCTAACTGATTTCTTATGCTACACCTGCAATTCTCATGAAGTATTATCGCAGCAAGTGAATTAAATAAAACTAGTTTCTTTCTTTTTAAAACTTTTATAGTATAAAATAAATTCAAATTAATTTTTTTCATGACCTATAACGTTGCACAGATATCTAATAGGCAGTTCCCAGACGGAATAGAATTAAAGTTCACCTTATCAAATTACTTGTGACGCACCCAAATACTGTTTATGTGGTCTGTTACTGCTTCCCGTGACACACGATCACATTCTTCAATAACAGACGCTCATCAAAGCAACTCCACAAACCCTGACTTGCCTCTCCATACGATCCCAGCATCTCAACTGGATTCAGGGCAGGTGATTGCGGAGGCTACATTGTACACGCTATTCCACGATCACAAAACCAGTTATTGTTCAATGTAATAACTGATCAATGTAATCGTCAAGAGTAAAATTATCTCCAATAAGTATTACAATAGGATCAAGAAACATATTTAGGTACATCTGGACCGTCATATTATTAGCTAATTTCCATTTGAACCGGGTACGTTTATGATATTTTATGTTTTGATCAATTTTCAAACCAATCAATTTTGGTAAAAAACCAAAATGTACAGAATAATATCCTACATTTATTTTTTTACATAAAACTCTAAAAAAGTGTCATTCTCGTAGAAAAATCTCAAAAAATAGTTACTTCAGAACAAACAACATGCTTCCAGTTGTTGGATTTTTTGGCTAATGAACCCGTCCGAGTGTACCAAATTTGGACCAAATCAGATTTAAAATGCGGCCGCTAGAGTGCGAACACTTATATATATATCTAATTATTAATGACACTCCAAAACGTGTTGTGGGAACCATGATCGGTGCTCACCTCTGACCATACCATAAGGGTCATTGCAATAGCTCATTTTTCCTATGGAAATTAGCTAATAAAGTAAAAACTGTAAATTTGTATAGCCAGTTAATTTTCTATAGAACTAGCTTCACAACTCATGCCAGCCAGGATGTGTTAGATGATTGCCTGACCTTATGCAGAATAACTTTAAAACAATGAACTTCAGTTTTTATTATTTGAACAAAATTGTTTGCTTGGATATAATTATCAGCAAATTTTGATAGGAAAGATGAGCTATTGCAGTGACTCTTATGGTGAGACCTAAGGTCGGGAGTGGTCAATGAGCACTGATCATGGTCACCAGAACAAGTTTTGGGGTAATATATATGTGTTCGCACTCTAACAGTCACATTTTATGTCCGATTTGGTACAAACATTGGTTTTCTAAGTCGATCAAACGAGTTCAATAGCCAAAAAAATCCAACAACTGGATGTACAATTTTTGACTGAAAGTAAAAGAATTTTTGAGATTTTTCGTACTAGATTATTCTGTAAAATCTATAAAATATGGTAGATTGTTCTGCACATTTTGTTTTTTTTACACAACCTTCTAGCCCGTCTGGTTCCCCAAAAATCGATCAAAACATAAAATATCCGGTTGAAATCCACGTGTGGTAATTTACCGCGGAGTTTCGAAAAACCTCTTTCGCTACCAGATATAAATATAAACGGCACCACCATCTGGAAATTTGGTGTCCAGAAATCGATTACTCTTTGTCCTTCAGCTTCCGCTTTTTCGAGAAGTCACTGGTATTTAGCTGGCGAGTAGTGTTCGTAATTTATTCATCAAAATGTCCTAAGGTTAATTTTTCATTCAATCAGTAGCTTTTTCCTTTTTCTAAGGCCCGTTTTACACTGTAAAATATTTTATAAAATATGTTTTAGAAAAGATGGTATCCATCTATTATAAAAGATTTGAAGAGTGATTCTTTTTTATAAAACATTTTGGACTTGTACTAAAAGGTAAAAATGTATCTAACATTTTATAAAAGGTAATGCTAAGCTGTTAAATTTTATAAAAGAAATGTTATAAAAGAAATATATTTTATAAAAGATGTTCCATTACACTATCAAAGATCTTTGTCAAAGAACTTTTATAAAATATAATTCATAAAATATTTTAGTGTAATACGGGCCTTACAAACATTATCCAAAACTTTTAATTAATATGTGTGTTTGTGTTTATCAAATTATACGCATTTTTTCATGGGATTCTGGACCACAACGATATTATTTATCACACATGGTTTAGTTTTAATAATCATTTCGTTATCGTACAACCATTACTGTTTGAGTGAAAGCTGCAAAACAAGATGCTGTATTTTACGTACCCGACAATGAAGCAGAAGTCCCAGACCGTGAGGAACACCTGAGTGGAGATGAGACCCAACACAATCATGGTGAGGGCAACCTTGGAACGTGTTTTGCCAATCACAGGGAACATCTGACACCACACTGTCACAGGCTTGGTCTCCGGTAGAGATGCTTCCACGTAGGGCAGTATCTTTGTTGCTGGTTTCGTGACCGGACTTTGCTGAGACAGATTCAAACATTTAGCTAGAACTGTTAGTAGGAAATTAGTTTCTATCAATCTACCCAATAAATACCCAAGATTCATTACACATTAGAATCCTTTTATATTGTCTCTTATGGTATTTTGTTTTGCACACTAATAAATGCTAACAATTATTGAAACACTGCAATCAATGCTGGATCTAGGTACAGTAGAACCCCTCTTAACCGGCCTATCCATGGGGAACAACAGAGTTTTTTTTCTCTTACAGATTATATTACTGTAACTGGCCAAAGTCTCAAACATTGATTGTTTGACGGACATTTCCTGGAAAATGAAGCTGGGTGACGCAAAATTAGGTGTGCAATATGTTATTAGTGTTGTGGCAGGCAGAACAGGGGAGGGGGAGCGTGAGTTTGATCCCCTACTTGCTTTCGCAGCAACTGTATTTTTTTTTTAGAATCAATTGACAAAGCGGCATCCTTTGTTCCTTTTTCTTCTACTGTTGCTTTGTCGGAACTTATACTCAATTTTGTGTCAGCAAAATATGTAATATTTGTAACATTTGCGAAATATGTTGAGCAGCAAAAAGATCCAACGGCATTAGACGTGATGAACGTACGAAAATGGAGAGACTTTAAAAAAATCTTTACAAGTTACAGAACAGAAAAAATAACTGATTTTTTTTAAACAATGATACAGTATATGTAAATTCAGTTTTCAAAGTTTATGTAAGTTTTAAATGTTTAATTTGTTGGTGTCTGTTTATGTATGTTGTGCATACAATAAAATGAATTGCAATAACGTCTTATTTGCTTGTTTATTTATGAAATATTTAGGTTATTTTTGAACAAAAATCTATTTTTTTACGAGAACCTCGGATCAACCGGCCAGGGTTTCAATCCCGACCAGACCGGTTAAGAGGGGTTCTATTGTACCTCCAGTCCTTGCATTGCGGGAAGGATCGAAATTCAACTGACCATAAATGCCGAAAATGGGGCCCAAGCCCTGGCCTGGATGCAGCTTGAAATAGAAATTAAAAAGGGCCAGCTTTGAGGCAGACACAATTTTGTATAACAGTTGCAACTTTGATCGAATGTTACGACACGTCATCAAAGTCTATCCAACAATGTCTGTTGTGTTTTTTTTACTAGAAACAAAAATTATGTTTTTAGTGTTTATTAAAAGCAAGCACTTTTTAATAATAGGCTACTTTTAACATACGGCTGGAGTAGTCCTCATGGAAAAAACCTGCCTGCAATAGCTTGCAATACAGCAAGCTGGAGCAAAGACAGGTATAATTCTTTTACCTACATGTGCTGTGATCTATTGGCTTTAAAATAAACTATTTGCATTATTAATAGGAGGCTGCTAATAGCAGAAAAATAGAGCTAATAAAATTATGTTAACAGCGTTCTCTAAGTTTTGCCTAAGTGTGTTAGTAAACATGGCCGATTCACGACAGTCGTGTGCACGATTTTTTCTTGTCGATATGTGGATAAATCTTAATTTATATAATACTAGTGAAATTGTAAGGAGGCGGCAGTTTTATCTCGTGGAATCAAAGACAATTTTCCAGTTACACGTTTATTCCCAACTCACAATTATAATTTAGCAGCTCTACCCCTGTAACCGGTCCGACATTTCTACCAAGACTGCCCTGTCTACCAAATGTTCTTTGGGTTCACCGTCCTCACGACAACTCAGCAAATCGGCACATTCCAATGCAGCCAATAAACTCTGAATTCCAACTAGGAGTTAACGTACTGTATGTAATCTTATTTATTATTTCTAACTATAGACCTGCCATGTCACAAAATGAGAGAAATTTTGCTAAACAAAGAGTCAGGAGATAAATGTGAAAGCGATTATTCTAGTGATACTTGGACTGAAAATAAATTCAATTCCATCATCCATAATGGGTTTCTCCGTGCTTTGGTATTTTATCTCACAAACATTTTATTTTAGAATGAACTATAATAAAAACTTTTTTGGCCTATAAATATGTTCTTAGTCAAAACAAAAATAATGTGATAAAGTAATTTTTTAGACTGTTTATGATAAAAATGTGATAAAATAAAAGTTATGAAAATAGAAAATTTAAATTAATAAAAACAATATTTATTCCTAGAGATTTTGATTTATTAACTCATTCAGTGAATGACTTAGCGAGCACAGAATACAATAGAGAGGCCATCCCATAAATTGTAGTAAGCAGGGTTGATTCCATGTCAGCTATCTTTGATGTGTATAGAAATGTTGTTGGGCCCATAAATGCGTAGTTCTGTAAGTGGTGCTCGCCTTGATAACACTGTCATTTGAACCCCTTAGGATGGGACAAAAATTATCAAATTTTATACAAAGGTAGGTGGATGTTGAAGGAAGGCAACAGTGTTAGTAGAAAGTGTAATACCTATTGTGTTTTTATTCAAATAATAATTAAAACTAATCCTTTTACTTTAGATTAAATTTATGGCATGAAAAAGTTAGTATGCAAAACGTTTTTTATTTTTGAGGTAGAAACAAACTTCCAGCGAGAAAGTTGTAGCTAATTAGATGATCTTAAATTTTTATTCCAAACAATTTTCGTTGGAACTTATAGTTTGTTCAATAATCCCAATTAAATGACCGCAATGTTTAGTTGTACGCGCCCGCCGTCGCAGACCTTGGCTCCTTGCTGTTCTACCACAAAAGTTAGCTCCAATGTTCCAATACTCTGCCTCGTCTGATTTGTTTTACTCTTTACATGCTGAGGAAGTTTAAACAATATAAGTAGGAACACATGGCAGTTCACAAACAAAATTAGACACCTAATCATATGTTTTAATGCAAACAAAGCAAGAGATATACAATTGTACTATACTCCATAAGAATAACATTGGACAACGTACTGTGTTTAGTACTTTCAATAACTCTGTAACCAACAGAAGTAGAGAAATTATAAAAACATCAAATTGTTCGTCTTTTTAAACCAAATTCAATGATGAAAAGTAAAGTTTGATTTACTAAAATATTATATGTAAAAAACTCAAAAAACCGCTCGGCACAAGGATGACTCATGCTCTGCGGCCGCCATGTTGGATGTGTTTCGCGCTTTCCGGTGGTTACAACTCACTGCTACTGTGTGGCCCCTCTATTGTATTCTGTGCTCGCTGGAATGACTATAAGAAGTTGTTTGACATAAATAAAGCTTAATAAAATAACCTAGTCAGAGTATGAATTCAGATTTACAGTATGTTAGTCCTGAAAAGATGAATGATATGAAAAAATTTTCCCTCACTTTCCTGGAACTCATAGGATAACTGTAAAATGTAAGCTATGTTTAGTACTGGTGAAACCCATGTTTTAATTACAAATACAATGCATTACCCATTCTGTTAACCAAACGGTGAATCAAATTAGTCGTAGCGTTTGATTCCTGTTTATTACCTTACCAACAAACAAACACGTTATTATATTACTTACAGGATGTGGATAGTAGGAGTATCTGCGGCAATAGTTGTAAGAGCACTCGACAATGTTGAACTTGTTGTTTGACGAACTGTTTGTCGGTTCATCGACATCGGAATCATCGCTATCCGTGTCGAGGTCGTCTGAAGTCAAATCGGATGCTTGTTCCAACATTGAGATATGGTTCACCAGCTGCGAGAACGTACCGTAGCCTTCAACCTTACCCTATTGGACAGTGAAGTGCGTTAGTTAATATTCAAAGTGGATAGGTTGGGTTGGAGTAAGTGAATTTAATTAAAATAAGCCAAGTAGAACCTAGTAGTGTAAGCTGCAGAAAATGGATTCTGTTCAAACAATTTTTTTTAAAAGTTATTATAAAAATTAGTTTTTATTCAAAATCTGCATTCCGTTCTTAAACTAGAAAATTTTTTAAATGAACAATTTTCTAGTAAATTTTTTTCGGTACACCAAAGATCTCGCAAGATTTCCAACAAACTGAATTGGAGTTTGTAATAATGCATTCAAAATATCTGAGTAAACAAATTGTTTTTCCATACCCTGGTTTTCAACTACCTGAACAGACCTACCCCTTCTCTCTGTTAATAATAATAATAACAAAAAGTCTTTATTTTTTTACTAAACTAGTGGCTTTTAGGGGCAAATGCCCCTATTTATATTGAAACAAACTTTCAACAAACTTCAAATATTTGTTTATTTACAAATCATACTCAGCTTTTTTTTATTGCAATGTATTTCTTTAAAGTATTTGTTTGTTTACAAATTATACTCATCTGTGTTTCATTGCAATATATTTCTTATGGAGATTTTTGGTAACTTTAAGTTCCTCAAAACCCTATAAATATTGTAAATTAAGAAAAACCTATATTTTCCCCCGTTCCTTGTGTGTCAATACCTTTAATTTGAGCCATTTCCCAGCTTTGTAAGACCTTCCAAGCTCCCACAATCTTTCTCTCAAAATTCGGCTTACGAAATTATATATGTAGATATAATTTTGGGAAAACTAAATATAAACACATACAAGTAAAATAAGTAAAATAAAACTAAAAGTAAATTACACCATACAGAAAGGGAACAAATATACCTATAAACACTATCACACACACATTCAAGAATATCGTCAAAACTACCCACAACAGTCGGAAAACCAACAACCTTCTTGAACTGAACACGATCATTGATGCATTTCAAACTCTCCGGCAATGAATTCCACAGCCTACACACTGCCACAGTGAAAGATTTATTAAACATCTCAGTTCTAAGCCTGGGTATAAGTAATAATGAAGCTCCTCGTCGTGTGTCGGTAGCATTTACATTTGAGCTAAAAACAACCTTTCTGCCAGATAGCGAGGCATTCTAGGAAGTAAAATAGACTCACTTCAGTATCTAGTGGGCAGAGTATATCTTGCTAACAAAGTTATTAGGTTGTGTGCTTCGTGTAATTAGAATTCAATAACAAGAGTACATTAGTAATAATATTATGATGTAATATTCAATTTAAAGCCATAAAGAAGAGGGGTGACTGAACCTAACATCCTAGGGATAAATACTGTACATATAAATAAAATTTAAGTGTCTGTCTGTGATTTAGAAATAAATATTTTTTTCTAAACTCATATGGTTATTCACACTTTACCAAAAACTAAACATGCATTCTGTCTGTTTGTTTGTCCAAGCTAATTGATTGAACCAATTTTGACAAAACTTTAATTTGCATGTAGAGGACTTTTCAGAGATTAATCTAGGCTACTTTTTACTCTGGAAATGTTTAGGGTTCCTATTTAAAAATTATGGACAAAATTAAGGGTTTTGCGAACGGACATACGACGCGACCATTTAAAAATAAAACACCTGATTTGGATCAAAAGCTCAACACTTTGACAAGATCGTGTGTGTTTTAACTTACTGTATACGCTGGTTTAACTGTTAAATATGTATCAAAACAGTATGCAATAATGTGAAATTTACTCATAGATGTTAAATTCACATCAAAACATAATTTGTAATTTTTATGTTCGTTTGGGAGTTATGAGTTCAAACTGGCGGAAAACGGAATTTTAAGTGTTTTTATTGGTGTTTAGCTAATAATTCACATAGGCCTAAAAGGGATACATAAACCGATTTGGGCAAAACTCACTGTGCATTTTTGGACGGTGGAACTCGGATCTAAAATTCTTTGTTTTTAATTGAGTGTAATATTGTAAGGCACAATATTTACTCGATAGTCCTTTTATTTATTTAATCACATCTGCGAGCATAGCTGCAGGTACCACCTAGTTCAGAATAAGAGTGAATAAGAGAGTATTAAATTATTGAAATATAAAATTAAAGGAAATGTAATATCTGGATAACGTCAAAAGTAATGAATCACTTTTGGATATAAGAAGTTAACCCTAGAACTGGCATGGTTAAAGCTAAAATTGGCCAGCCCGTTTATAGCGTTTTGCAAGCATATTTTTAAAAATTCGCCAAAAATAGTAAATGAACAAAAATTCAAAAGTGTTCAATAGCTTTTTTGTAGAAGAAACTTCAAAGAATACGAATATGCCACTAAAAATTAGTCTGTTTTGAAATTTTAAAGTTATTAGCTCAAGAAACCAAAAAAGTTCAGTAACGAAAAGAAAAAGTTCAACTTTAGGCCTACATAAACAAGTAGTAAACATTTTTTGTATTTTTTTCAAAAGCGTAAAAAAGTTTCGTAATTTAGTTCTAAATAGAACTGTATAAAAAAATTTATCAATTTCAAATTTCTTATTTTGAAAACACTAGTTTTATGTTCCAAGTACACGACTGCTAACAAACCTAGGCTTAGATTGAACCGTAATTTAATAATACTAGGGGAGACCCCTGCGTGCTCCGCACGCCAACCCCCAATGGAACCTTATAAAAACAAATGTTATGTTTCATTTATAATAAAGTTATATGATTAATAATAATAACCTCAAAATTAAGATAATAAATAATGATAAATAAATGTTCAAATCAAATTATTTCTTATATTTCATAACAGCAGTTATAGTAATGGTTAAAAGAACCAGCAAGGCTCAGGTCTACACTTTAAAACCCTAACCTAAAATCTAGAAATACAAAAATAATTGCTTCAAATTTTGAAATCAGCTGTTAATGGAAATATTGGAATAAACAGCTATATAATATTATCTGTTCTTTTATTCAATTTATTGTTATGGTAATAATAATGTAAATACATGTGTTGGTTTATCATTCTAGGCCTAACCTAAGAA
>JAGFPH010001666.1:21509-34932 GCA_018207615.1 Philaenus spumarius
AGTACCGTGTCCTAGTTTTGCGCTATACGGTATTGCTAAAATTTCAATTACTTTGGTTCTATATGTCCTATGAACATGATTATTTTACTAAATTGTCCAGAAATAAGTACACTACAATAAACACTCAGTAATGTATACCACCCCAATGCTTTTTTTTTTTGGTAATATTTGTTAGAATTTCAGTTTTGTTTCGTAGCCCTTGAAGGGCTAAAACAAAACTAAAACTAAAAGTTTTAAAGGTATTAAAGAAAAAAATAAATTATTGGAAAAATTTAGTTAAATTGTGTGTTTATTGTATTTATTTATTTTATTTCTTAACAATTTAGTAAACAAAAAATGTTGCTAGGATGTATAGAACCAGAGTAATGACATATTTAGCAAAGTATTGCAAAATTAAGGGCCTGACTTGCAAAAAAAGTACCGCATGAGGGGTTTGGTAATGCTATAAAAAGTCCCGCGTTGAAGGGTTAATAAATTATCATTTTCATAATGCGAAAATTATTCCAGAAAATAATTTGTAAAATAACAGTTTCTAGCGTAGCGGACGAATGCGTTAGACATTTTTTATTTTCTTAACACAGAAATCAGGGTTTTTAAAGGGTGTTCAATTTGATGCGTGAAATTTTTCATTACAAATTTTTGAGATAGGGTGAAAGGAGGGTGATGGGGGTTTTGTAAATAGAGTTTCTAAGGTTGCACCTGACTGTCTCGAGATCATATTTTGTATATCTCTTTTCGTTTTTAAATAATAGAGGTGGTAAGTTTTCCAAAAATCACCCTGTATAAAAAAACTAGAACAATATATCTGACATTGACAAGTTTTTGATGAAACTGGGTGTTGTAGATTCTCTACAATTGTGTTACTAGTCTAGTCTGGGTTACCTTTGGTCATTGATGTGTTTGCCGCATATGATATTCTCTCTGACGGTAGCAGCCGGTAGTAGCCAAGGTGTATGCGGACAGAAGACTGTTCTCCCTTTCACTGCAACCACCCCTGAGGAGGGTAGAATCTCTCCTTGTAGCAAGTACAATAATGGAGTCTAAAGGAAACACAAGTAAGGAATATAGATTAAATTATTATTATTATTATTTTTTTAATTTCCGCTTACTTCCTCAGCAAGGGATATTGAATTAAATTACAATAGAAAAAACATGGACCAAGACCGGGATTTGAACCCGGGACCTTTACGATTCCGTCGTAACGCTCTACCAACTGAGCCATCCTGATCAGATTATTAGTTCAATAATTGCAGTAAAACCGTACAAGTGAAATAACATCAATCAATATCTGGGTTCAAATCCCGGTCTTGGTCCATGTATTTTCACTTGTAATTTAATTAAATAGATTAAATGTTAAATAACAAGTCTATAGTATGTTTTACAATTTTTTCCGAGACGATCGTATTGTGAGACGATGGTAACATGACGGATCTCTTTGATTGGAGCAACATTTCTAATGTAAAGTCCTGAAAACAAGTTGTTAATTGCAATTTTCTTATCAGTGTAACACTGCTTCTACGAGACGTCATTTAAACATTTTTAGTAAATGACTGAATCTATAAAATGAACGGAAGTGTTTGCCTGTGTGTATATTTTTAATTTCTGTGTTCGTTCAACTGTTATAATGAGCGAAAAATTGGAGGAAATCTTGTTGATTTCTAGCATTTCTATAGTATACACGCTAGTATATTGCAAAGTATGATGGTAATTTTCTATTCAGTTCAGATACCTTTCCAGATTTCCAAGGTCCAATGACTGCTAGTATTTGTCCTTCCCGCACGTTCATGCTGATCTTTGACAGCCTCGTCGGTCCATCGGACAAGCAGTCTGCTGAAGCATCGACTAGAATTACCTTTGACTCTGAAGGGCTGCTGTTGGCCTCATACTTACATTGTTCTGGACAGTCAATCATAACCAGGAGCTCCTGTGGAATAACATTTTATAACTGAGGAACTGTTTAAATAATTTAAGTTATTCTAAGTTACAAGTACTTAAATCATGCATGACACTTGGTTTTAAATGTTTAAATGAATAGTTTGAAACAATTCACAATAAAAATGTTAACTTTTCAGCAAGTACTATCAGTATTGTTTTTAACATTGTTTAAAAATGTCAGATCTGTATCTATACTATTTAAGAAGGTATTGATTTTTCCTTGATTGCCAAAATGTACAAAAATGTTTGCGAAGCTAAACGAATGGGTTAGTCGCAGGGGTTTACTGGTGCCGGAACGCACCGGAATGCCGTTCTGGTACTGCTTTTTAATATTTTTTTTACGTTTTGTTTTAACGTTGCACTGGACCATCCACTCTCTCAATAGCACTCATTCAACACTCGGTTCAGAATTTTACGTCCGCCAAACGAAAAACCTCAAGATATCCCCACACTACTATTGTTGCAAATATGCGAGACAACTATAGTAAAGTCTCCCACATTGTCCCTCAGCTCGGAATCAAAATGGGACAACTTGGGAGCACCATACACCCTTTTGCCAGTTTTGCAGCATGCCTTTGATGTTCGGCAAGGGCTGCGAATTACTACAAACAAGAGATCCATGATTCAGAGCCGAGGCGGCCGAAAAGTTTAAAAGCCAGCGATGCTTAAACTTTTATACTATTAACTTTTTTGGTATGATTATTATTGTAATCAAAATAAGATCAAACATGATATAATTTGGACTACATTTAGTGATTAATAATTATCGAACAACTCATTTAATTTCACGGTTAATTAAAAAATAAATGTCCCGAAAGAGAGCACAACACAGAATACATAAAACAATGGCTGAAATGCAAGGTCGAAGGAAAAGAGGAAAATATTTCAATGTAGGTACCTGAACACCGGCGGTACGGCGATTCTACAGGTTGGCCAGTACATGCTACATCTCGCGAACTGTCAAAAACTAAAAAGTGGCTGGTCGTTTTAATGTTGACATTGTCGTGTTGTTTAGTTTTGTGACTTTTGAGTGTCGTTAGAATAATTCACTAACAAGCGTCTGTATTGTGTTCTCGTAATAAGCTTGCTTGTGTTTAATTGTTTTTGTATAAGAAAAGTCATTTCTTGATATACATAAAATGTGTTTAGGTTTACAGACTTTTACGGAGGATTTAAATTTCTTATATAGACTATTGACTTTTGCCAAGCTTTTGCTTAAAATATTATGTGTTTCTAAAATTTGCTATGTGCTATTATATACAAGTACAAAAATAGTCACATATATATGTGTACTTTTCTTATAAAAATAAGCCTAATATCTGCCCCCTTAAACTAACCAAATATTCATAAAGTAGGGGGTTTAGATGTGAAAATTTCAAAAAAAATTTTGGACCCACCTTTCCTTCAATTTTGGTCGGTTCCGGTACTGGAAAAATTACGAGTAAACCCTGGTTAATCAGCCTTCTTTAAATTTGTATAAATGAATAAATTGATGATAAAAGGTTGTATTTATATTCAGTTTATAACCTCAAAGCAAATCTTATAACGTATTATAACCTATATCAGTTCTATAACTCACATTTAAAAATATCAACTTCACAAGACATTATATTATTGACTGAAGTTGTAAACATAACCCCAAAGTATAATCTATGCTCGGTTTTGTTTAAGTATTACAGATGGCGAGTGAAATCAGCTGTTATTGTTACTCAAGTACGTATGTACTGACGTACATTTGCTTTTATAGTAGTTCATAACGTTTGGTTCATTTTGTTATTTTAAAAGAGCAAACAAAAGTTTTTGCCCGTAGCCTCATCGGCCGGGAGAACATTGCCCGTGTTAACTTATCACAATTTTTAAAGAATTCACAAACTTTTAGAGTTAACTGCATATTTTGTAAATAAGTTACCTGAAGAACTTGGATAGTTCTCGTGAGTTTGGTGAGCAGACTGAAGCCCATGGGTAAGTTTGTGCAGAGAGGATTGGACATTGTTTGCAGCAAGCACAAGATCAAGAAGGCCTGTACAAACACACCTATTTAGAAGCAAATAAGATCAAGAAGGCCTGTACAAACACACCTACTTAGAAATAAATAGATTTTATTCTGGAATTAAAATTTCAAACACACTAAAATAGACAACCTATAAATAGGCCTACATATAAATAAAATGTAAGTGTTTTTTATGATTTCAAGATATAAGCTTCATTATAAGCTCGGTTTTTCGGTTCATTACCGAAACCTAAACACACATTTATAAATTTTTGTCTGTCTTTCTATTTGTTCGTGCTAATCTCCTGAATGGCTGAACTGATTTTGACGAAACGTTCATTAACACGTAGAGGAATTTTTAGAGAATATTTTAGGATACTTTTTATTAAAAAAAATATTAAAAATTCCTGTAAAACAATTGAAAAATTTTAGACAAAATTATGGATTTTGTGGACAAATGTTGGGGATATTATGTGTCTATTTCGATCTCTGTCTCACATTATGTACAGGTCATACCTACCCTCATCCCCCACCACCCAACTTTGATCCAAGTGCCTCTGTCCTAGTCAATAATCATTTCTGTAAAAATTCGTATTAACCCTTTGAAGGGTGGTTTATTTTACGCTTAAAGAGTAACCACGTCATACGACGTGATCCTACATTTTTGCTCAAAGGAGTAATCACGTCATATGACTGACGTTCCTGGTTGCCATGGTTTCTATTACGACTCAAAACAGTTGGTTATTTCACCACTAGAGCGTAGATCCATACTGTAAAAGTGTCTTTGTAGTATACAGTAGTTGCTACTTTATTACACTATAATATTCGAGCATGACATTATGTACACGAAACTGCCACATCGCTTTGTCTGCTTCTTTCTTCGGTCCCGCGGGTTTCTCACTTTGTTGACTACTTTGTTTGTGAGCTGCTTGTTTTTTTATAACTGAATTTTTATAATAAACCAATAACTAATTTTTTTAAGGGTTTATTTCTCATTGTTCCCAGTTTGTGAACAAAATCATGTCATATAATGCGATTACTTTTACAAAACCCAACTCAATTTTTCAATAATTTTAAAGCAATAAATGTGTTCATTGGCACCACTACTTATCACCGCAAGGGTTAGCGAGCAGGGGCAGAGCCACTAGTGAATAATAAAATAAGGGCCGAAGACAACAAACTACTCTGGCAACTTTATGATCAAGTTGTGTTTATTACAGTTCTTTCGTGGTAAAATAACAGTCAACATCATCAGAGGGTTGTTCCTCTACTAAATGAACAATGTGAAAGGTGTTAACTAGCTCTACTCCTTTTAAAACATACTTTTATAATGTTTACAATATACATATTGGTAGTAGGCGATGTTTACCACTCAGGTTTTTCGCCTAAAAAAAATTCATGTTAGTAGATGTTTGTTTGTAGAATGCAGGCAGAATCCTCACTCTCACTTTCCCCAACCTTAAGATTCATAAAGGATCATGTACGTCCGCTACCAGCTGACCTACCAGACTTAAAAAACAGGATTGATGCATTTGTTGCAACAATTACTCCAGACACACTGAACAAGGTTAGGGACAAACTCGGCTATCGACTCGATGTGTGCCGAGTGACAAAATTATTAGCGAATTTCCGTAGGAAAAATGAGCTATTGCAGTGGATCTTATGGTAAGACCCATGGTCGGGAGTAGCAAATGAGCACCGATCATGGTCCCCAGAACACGTTTTGGGGTGTCATTAAAAATCATATATATATATGTATATATGTGTTCGCACTCTAGTGGTCGCATTTTAAGTCCAATTTGGTTCAAATTTGGTACACACGTTGGTTGTCTACGTCGCTCGGACGAGTTCGTTAGCCAAAAAAATCCAACAACCGGAAGCACGTTTTTTGAACGGAAGTAACTATTTTTTGAGATTTTTCCTACTAGAATGGATTTTTTTTAGAGTTTTTTCTACAAATATAAATGTAGGATGTTATTCTGCATATTTTTTTTTTTTTACACGACCTTATAGCTCGCTTGGTTCTCCCAAAGTCAATCACAACGTAAAATACCATAAAAGTACCCGGTCCAAAGCCATGTAGTGGACTTTACCGTGGAGTTGGCGTGCGAAGCACGCAATGCATTGTGTATTGAAGATACTCCCAATATGCAAAATGGCGTGCAAACCATTTTGCAGTTATTCACCACCGTCGTGAATAGACCTATTTCCCAAATTGTTGGTTGAAACCCTAAAACATAGACCTATAAACTTAATTTTGGAAATTCGCTCAACTCACGTCAGCGGTTCAGCTGCGTGGTCGAATTATTATTTATAATTGTAAGTTAAATGTAATAAATACTACAAAGCCTTAAACCCCCGTTATCCATTTTAAAACTCCCTGTACTTTAATATTTAAATTTGAAAAGATATCTGTCTTACTTCTTCTTCGGAGAACGCTTGCTGAGCTAGTGTGTAGAGAGTGACAGATAACAAAGTCATTATATTAGTCCCATGGGCTTGTATTGTAGAAACCATAGTGTGAAGAATAGCACATGCGTCAGTCGCTGCACATTCCTTTCTGAAAGACACAAACAACATTTAAATATACAAGGTTTAGGTAACTGAGATCATAGGGTATAATCCGTGGCGGCTCAAATATAGGCAGTGCGGAACTGCAGCACTCTCTACTCCACTTGATATTAATTGATAATATTTAATATAATGGGTCCTGTTTTCTTTAATTCTTTCTTTATACTTGCACAATACACTAGCATTAAGCATAATGTCAGCAGTCATCCCCAGTTGTTGTATGTAGTAATTAAAATTAATACATAAAAAATCAGAGTAATCGAATAATTATTACATGATATTTTGATAAAAATAGATGTAAAAAACGAAAATTAGTTTTTGTTTTCAAACGGTCACTGAAATTATTATTGCCATTGTATATTAATAAAATATAGTATGCTGTCGAGAATTTAATTGGGTATTAAAATCCGTTAATTGGTTTTTTTAACCAAGTTCATTAACCCTTTCCACTCGAGTGTCGGGGCAGCCCCGTACCCTACTAATCCGCACGAACTCCTATGTCGGGCGAGCCCCGAACTTGCTTTGATAACGTTCTTTGTTTGCATTTGAACAGACGTAGTTACTTTGATGACCGCTATTGTTGAAGTTTGAGATGTGCTGCTATCTGTGGAATTTTTTTAGGACCATTTCAGTTCAGTTTCTGTAGTAAATAAATCTTAGAAAATGTCATGTTTGCCGTCTTTGGCCCGTCTGTAAACAACTGTCTACTCTCGCCGTTATTTGGTTCCTACTTACTACGCAGCGTTTTAGTTAGCTTACGCGTTGTTTAGTTTTGTTGTACTAGGTTATCGTGTGTAATTTCACAGTTTATTTTTGAATATTGTTCTTTTTATAATAATAATGATTGATGTAAAATAAAATGAACGAAGACGACGGCAGTTTGTTACAAAATGACGTTAGTGGCGACGGAACTTTTGTTTCGAACCTGAGTGATTAAAATATTACCAATCAATTTTTAAAAAAGCTTTTCTTACTAGTTTTGATCTGCATAATGCTGTTGTTACGCAATAAAATAAATAGTTGAGGAAATTTTGTACAAGTTGGTGTCAAAACTAATTGTTTTCATAAAAACTCATTTTTTACAAAAAACTTGTTTTTCAATTATATTTTTTTAATAATTTATTATTGTGTCTAAAACATGTGTAAACCACTTAATTTTGTTTATAATGATATAGACAAGAAAAAAAAAAAAAAACAAGCATCAAATATAGGTCTTCCCATTGAAATTTTTTCCAAAATTCTTGTTTACTCCGGTTTTTTGTTACAAATTTATATTTTTTTCAATAGATAAAAATTAAAAACATATACTTGAAAATAAAAATATTGTTTTTTTTCATACCAATCTATACTTTAGTCATAGAAGAAACTAAAAAAAAATCAGCCTTTTAGAACTGACAGAAATACTTTTTTTTTAGAACACATGTTACAGTGCAATATTTGCTCAAAATTAATCTGACCTGACTGCAACACTAGGTCCCCAGTAATTGGAGTGGAAAGGGTTAAAACAAGAATGCATTTAAGTTTTACATGAATATCAAACTCGAAATGTAATTATAAAGGTTAAAGAAAGTACAAAAATGTTTGATTTTGTTCTTTTAGGGTTTTATCAAGGTTCTAAAATTTTGTTTTCACTATGTTTCTTTTACACAATTTTAAAGCAAAGGCAAAATTATTTCCCTTGCTAGTTGTTTTTATTTTGACGTTTCACTTGTGAGAAATGTAAAGTGTAAAATTATAACAAGCAGCACTTCCTGTACGCGCTTAGAAAGAAAATTATGACTCTATTAAATTGATAAATTTTGAAAATAGAGTCGAACTTCTATTTAACTGTCATCTCTTTCCAAAAAATAAGGAATTTCTTGGCAGAAAGCGATTGGAGAATGATGACGTGTTGAAAAAAAAACTGTTACTAACTGGTTAAGTGTATAGCTGGCAGAGTTATTTGATGTCGGTATCCAAAAGCTAGTATCATGCCTTAAAAAGTTTTTCGATATTATTGGTGACTATGTAAAAAAATAAAATAAAGTTACGTTCATACATACAGTGTTTCTTGCTCTATTAAAAAACGGATATTACTTTGAAAAACATTTTCCTACACATGTGATGTTGTTTTAACACTATCACTAAAACTTGTACATGCAATCGACTAAGTACCTGCGAAAGTTTTCTATCTTGTTTTGAAAAACTTGCCCGAGGCATCGCTGTTTGACCTGAAACATCCCCGACGCAGCTTCTTCTAGGAGGAAGAGCCGCTCCCTCTTGGCTGGAGCACATTGCTGGAGTAGTCTGCTTGCCACCTGTCTGCTCATCACTGTAACAAACATGTACTTTCAATGTAAACATAATATGAGAAAGAATTTCTCACTAATTCTAAAGTAATGGTCAGCCAACATTTTATAAATGAGTAAACTTTCTTGACTCTTTCACAAATGTTTGATGTTGCTGTACCAAAATTAAATGAATTGTTAGGAAATATTGTTAGACAAAAACAACGTTGATAAAAGTTTATGCACCTCAAAAAATTTCATAAAAAAATCTAAAAGAGTTGTACATCGCTAAAAAACCTGCGATTGTTGTTGGATTTTTTTTGGCTTACCAAGTCGTTCGAGCGACTTAGACAACCAAGGTGTGTACCAAATTTGGACCAAATCGGACTTAAAATGTGGCTGCTGTAGTGCGAACACATATATACAATTTTTAATGACTTCCCGAAACGTATTCTGGTTACCATGATCGGTGCTCAATTACTACTCCCGACCTTAGGTCTGACCATAAGGGTCACTCCAATAGCTCATCTCTTTTCTATGGAAATTCGTTAATAATCTAACTTAGGTAGTATAGACTTAAAATTTTCCTTACCTATTAGAGGTATTAGAACGATAAGCATGATGACGACTCCCACAACGGCGGTCCTGTCGAAATACGCCCACAGCATTGTAAGCACCAGAAGTGCGTAGAACGGTCCAATCAGAATGTAAGGAGCTTTGACTATCGCCAACTCTGCCAGAACTAAACCTTCCGTCACTTGACTCATCTTCTCGTTGATGTCACGCACACGGTTGAAGTTAGCGTCCAACTTCAAGAGCTGAGAAAACAGTAAAAAATGGTGAGAAAAAATTAAATTCATTATGCTGTGGAAGTGTATAGCAGAAAATTATTAGAATAAAAAAAAAATGTATTATTACATGACTGTTGGATGCAAAAAGAATTAAGATTAATTGAAATGTCACTCTATTAAAATGATGCAGGTAGTCTATTAGACCACAAAAATGCAAAAACTTACAAGTGAGGTTAAACTGCTTAGTTGGCTTAACATTATCAGGCGATGATAACCACCCAGGTTTTTCGCCTTTAAACCCTCACCAAAAAAAAAAAAAAAAAAAACATTAGCAAAAAAAGCTAAAGGTCCTGGGTTCAAATCCCAGTTCTGGTCCATCTTTTTCACTTTTAATTTAGTTTCGCTGTATATCACAGGTACTACTTGTTTGAAGGAAAAATGTTTATTCAAAAACTGTAACATTTTCAATGATTGCTGTTTTTCACTTACCTTGCACATGAAAATATTAGTTTTTGCAATGTTGCAGCATGATCGACAAATATTTTTTTGATTCACAATAAATTAAAATGTGCACTAAAACATTTACGATAGTGTGTGTACAGTCGAACTTGGTTTTAACGGTCTCGGCAAATGCGTCAACTTGGACATAGCATCATTTTTTATACATCCAGTGAAATCGTTATCTTTTATGATATTATAAACCCTTGTTTTAGCGTCATACATATTTTACAGCATCGGTTGTAACGTCATAAATCTACAAAATAGTTTACGGTAACTTCATTAAACATTTTTAGTTAATGTTTTTAACATTTTTAAATATGTTAATGTTTTGTAAATATATCTGTTCAGTACTTCTGTACCAAACAATGGAAGAGCAAATATTATAGGATTGGTCGTTGGCCTACAGCGACAAACCACGACTCGTAGGATTTTAGCATAAGCCTAAAACAGGAAACACGCGGATATGTTACGCAAGACGAGTCTATAGAGAACACACTGTCTGTTGACTAAACAATTCATGGGGCTTAATATCCTCGCTATTAACGCCGCATCTTATTTTAATTTCATTGAAGTTTCGCTTTGGTTTTCTCTGTTTTACCTTGTTTTGTATTAATTTGTCAGTTGACCGATTTATGTTAACCCTCTGTAAATATTCATCTTTGCGAACGGATTAATTATTGTACCGTATGTGCTATTAATATTGCAACTATAGTATTTTGTGTGAACTGTGCTTTTTATAATATAAATATTGTTGTGAGTCTCGGCCGAGAAGAATTAAGTGCGACAACGCTTCCCACTGAACATTGGACGCTGTGAGTACTATAATAATAATATACAATTAATTATGCTGTAGCTTAGATGAATATAAAACATTTTGTTGTCTGCTTTGTCATTAAAGCAGTGGTCCCTCGAGCGTAATAGTAAATTAATTTTATTATTAT
The DNA here is from genome assembly GCA_018207615.1 of Philaenus spumarius. Lineage (NCBI taxonomy): Eukaryota > Metazoa > Arthropoda > Insecta > Hemiptera > Aphrophoridae > Philaenus > Philaenus spumarius. The sequence continues at coordinate 32,506 of JAGFPH010001666.1, forward strand.
TTCGCATTTATCAAACATTCAACAATATCATAGTACTGTACTAAACGTCACCTATTAAGATACGATGCCACTGAACAAATAAATGTACTGTCAGTTGTGTGTAACTAAACCCATGACCTTGCTGGGAGCGTGTTAGAATGAGACAAAAGCGTGGGATAAACTAATCATCGTATAGCCTGGCGAGACATTTACGTAGTTCTGATCAGACAGTTGCCCCGACCCCTACAGTTCCATTGTTGACACTATAAATTGTTGAGTATTTTTTAATACAATAAGTTAATGTTTTAATACGTACTGTAGGTTTAATGTTTTTTAAATTACAGTAATGCTACAGTTTGTTAATACACAGTACGTGTATTTAAATGTTTAAACTAATTATTTAATTAAAACTTTACACACTAACCAATGTCACCTAATTTATAATTCGAGGTGACCTCACCTCCAATTAGCTCGAATTATCGGGACCCTACTGCACATTAAAAGAAAACTACAGTTTTTTCTAATTAATAAACGTCATGAATAATGTTGTCTATAATGGTAATAGGCAAGCTAACAAAAATACGATTTCCTGTTGGTAACATCTTATATAACGTCACTCGGACGTAGCGTCAACATTCGTGCGATCCCTTTGTTGATGCTATAACCAAGTTTAACTGTATATAAAATTAATGTTTGTTTCTTTGCTTCATTGACCTCTATAGACTCAAAAACTGTTCAACCAATTTCACAAAAAAATTCACATTTTATCCATATCATTGGCAGGAGTGTTTAGACGTTACAGTTACTACAGTCTAACGGGTTGAAACGGGATTGATACCCTTATACAAGAAATACAAATTAAACTAACTTCGTACAAGCTATATATGTAATATTATTTTTAAAGAATATCAAAAACAATTTGCAATTTTTTTACTTAATTCCAAGGAATGCAATGGAATAACTAACCTTAAAATTATATAGTAATCCATACACTTACTTTTTCTTTATTCTCAGAAACTACTCAACTAATTTTAATCACAATTTACACATATTAGTACCAGGATTTTTGACAAAGTATAGTCACTACAAATAAATAGATTAAATGGAGTAGCTACCCCTGTATACAATACAAGTAAATTGCACTAAATTCCTATAAACTGCAGAGGTAAAATTATTAAGTATTATTCTTAATTGGTATAAAAAACATTTAAAATACAATCACTGAAGTCAAAGGTGTGAAATAAGATAACTACCCTTAAAATTAAATAAAACAATTGCGATGCATTGCCGGGTCCGCTAGTCTATATCTATACTAATATTATAAAGAGATAAAGTTTGTTTGTATGTAGGGGGTAATCTCTGGAACTACTGAACCGATTGAAAAATAGTTTTACTGATAAAAAGCTACACTATCCCTGAGTAACATAGGCTATAATTCATTTCGATAAAAACATTTTTTTATTTCAATATTTGTAAATTTAGTCGGAAAAAATTCTTAGGTTAGGCCTAGACCGATCAATCAACACATGTATTTACATTCATTACCATAGCAATCAAAAGAACAAAATAACAGATAAAACAGCTGTTTGCTCTAATATTTCCATTAACAGCTGATTTCAAACTTTGAAGCAATTATTTGTATTTCTAACTTTTAGGTTAGGTTTTTATTAAAGTGTAGACTTAGGCCTTGCTGGTTCTTTTAACCTTTATTATAACTGCTGTTATAAAATAAACTAAATAATTTGATTTGAACATTTAACATTATTAACCGTCTTAGCTTTGGGGTTATTATTAATCCTACACCTTTATTATAAAGAAAACATAACATGATTTTGTGTGTAGAAAGTTCCAACGGAGTTGGCATGCAGAGCACCCAGGGGTTTCCCTAGTGTTCAATAAAAAAGAATACGTTTTTGGAATATTTTGACCTATCCATACGAACAATTTCAAAAGTAAAAAAAACTTTTTAATTTTGCTGTTGTTTGGACCGACGACTGTTCCTTCCTTACAGCCATGTTTGAGTAGAGGATTGATTTTACTTATGAGGATTAGGGAGGGTGGACAGGTTGTATAATTTATCTATCAACCTAAGTGCCATAGAGTAGGTAGCCTCTATTGTATATTACCTTTTTACACAGCAAACTGTGGCATGACACTCTGAGCTGTGTTCCCACGGTCATAGCGATGGCGTTCCATCCGTGATGGAGCAGTATAGAGAGAGCAGAAGATACACACAGAGACAATAGATACTCCCGGCTTACTGACGACAACACGTACCAATAGAGAACTAGGCCTTGGCAAATGCTGAAACAAACGGATATTATAAAACTCATAAAGTATGTTTAGTAACCTGCGTTATGAATTAAATAGAGTATTCACTTTTGTAACCTATGTAATTAAAAAAAAAAAATAATAATAATGGTGGTAAGTAAAAAAATATCTGCAAGG
>JAGFPH010001666.1:38427-58882 GCA_018207615.1 Philaenus spumarius
CGCTTGTCCGTTCAGTAACTGCCTTTAATTATTTTGTGTTTAACGTCTAGAGGAATTTCTCGAGAATTTGTCATGGGGAGGGGGGTGGGGTTTCTATTAAAAAAATGGAAATTCCTTGTATGTTTTCTAATATTGAACGAACAATCTAAAGAATGGCTGTAAGGATTTTCTTGAATCTTTGGCATTAGTGATTTTCTGAAAAATACATTGGTCATGGTGTGTCCAAATTTACAGATTTCATGAAATTCACTTCCAATTTCTAAGTTAATGTGTTGTATTGCTTGCTATTGTATTGGTTGTTAAAATATACAAAAATAACTAGTATTAAATAATAACAGTTTCCTATGAGTTTTGTTCGTTGTTCCGGGAACTGTACCAAAAATACATTTGCACAGGATTATAGTAAATTTAATTACCTTTCGAATGATATAGCTCACAAATTGCATTCGGGTATATGAATGGGAGAAATTGCGTAATTACCTTACATTAATAATTAAAAAAAAATTTATCGGGATATCAATTTTATTATTTGTTCCGAATAACGTACCTAAAATACTTTTGCACAGGATTGTAGAAAATGTAATTGCCTTTCGAATGATATAGCCACAAACTACACTCGAGCATAAGAGTGGGCGAAATTAAGCAAAACCCTGACATGGATAATGAAAAAAATCATTTATCGGGATTTTCCTATCAAATTTGTCCCTTGTTCCGGGGACTGTACCTGTATTACCTTTGCACAGGATTGTAGTCAATTTAATTAGCTTTCGAATGATATAGCTCACAAATTGTACTCGGGCTTATGAGAGGAGGAATTGCCCAAAACCCTGACATGGATAGTAAAAAAATCATTTATCGGAATTTTCCTATCAATTTTGTCCCTTGTTCCGGGGACTGTACCTGAATTACCTTTGCACAGGATTGTAGTAAATTTAATTAGCTTTTGAATGAAACAGCTCAAAAATTGCACACAGGCTTATGAGTGAGAGAAATTGCGCAAAAACCTTACATTTATAATGGAAAAATCATTTATTGGGAGCTTCATATCAATTTTGTTCCTTGTTCCGGGGACTGCACCTGAAATAAATTTGCACAGGATTGTAGTAAATTTAATTACCTTTCGAATGATATAACCCAAAAATTGTAATTGGAATTATGAGTGGGAGAAATAATGCAATTTACTCGCTCTAACTTTGCCATTTTGGTTTGAATCAAATAGGCCGCCATTTTGTGCCAAATCGAAAAATAAAAAATCAGTGTCTAGGAAATCCTACAAGGATCCTTCCACTAACAGTTCAGCTATTTTGAAGCACATTTACTACCATTTTATCAAGGTCTGAAAAACCCATATACTTATATAACCTTAAATCCCTACCCAAAAACGATTTATTAATTGGTATAACTCCGCCATTTAGAATCGGATCGAAAAACAAAAAAAAGTGTACCTGATGAATCCTACTAGAACCCTTTCACTAAAAAATCAGCAATTTTGAAGTATATTTACTACCACTTATCGGAATAAAACATATATATTTAAGTTTTACCCTCCTCCGACGAACCGTTTTCAATTTGGGTCGTGTGTAACAGCTCTTATTTTCTTAAAAAATTTGGCTAAAAAGTTCATATATATATAATCACAGACCCAAAAATGCTTTGGTTTCTAGATATCCGCCATTTTGTTTTTGTACAAAATAATTCCTATCTAGAGAACAGTTTGACTGAGTTCAACCTTAGCATGAAGTTTAACCTAACAATGATATATCTCAAGAAAAATAAACGATTATATCCAATCATGGGTTTCAAAATGGCGGCGGTACCTAAATTACTCAAACACAGTACATTTTAACAAAAAATCTCAAAACAAATTTTTTTAACCCTTTTGATTCCCTATCAGATGGTGTAGCGGTCAAAACAATCGCATGAAGGCTATAGGTTAAGTTCTGTGTAATAATTGGTTTATTCAACCCGGTATCCTACACCAACACAGTAAACACAACAATATTGTATGTACATTTGCTGTCGTTATCCTTCATGTGATTGTTTTGACAGTTAAACCATCCGATAGGGAATCAAAAGGGCTACAAAAAACGTGTCTTGACATTTTTTGTTAAAATGTAAGCTCTTTTGAGTAGTTTACAGGGCCGGCGCAAGGACCATGTGGAACATGCGGACGCATGGGGCGCCGAAAGGGAGGGAGCGCCGATGCGCCGGCAAAAATTTCAAGACTAAGGCGCCTTCAAAAATTTCCGAAAAATTTTTTTGCACCGAAAAATGTTTGCCTAAAGACGTGGCCTCCCTTTTCGGGTTTTAAAAGAAACTCCCTATTTCTGTTTAGCGCTTTTTTTATTGACAGACAACCTATATTGCACCATCCTTTCAGAGTCGGCGCCCTATAGTTTCAGTGAAAAATTCTCCCCTCCCCCCTAAAGACGCGACCGCCCTTTTCGGGAATTAAAAGAAATGCCATATTTACGGTCACAAAAGACCACATACACTAGTTTAAGGCGCCATCCTTTCGAAATCGGCGCCCTTTGGTTTCAGTGAAAAATTCGCCCTCTTAAAGACGCGACCGCCCTTTTCGGGAATTAAAAGAAACGCGGAAACGCCCTATTTCTTTTTGGCGCCTCTTTATGGCTAGACAAGGCACAACAGTATTGTATAGGGCGCCATCCTTTCGAAATCGGCGCCCTTTGGTTTCAGTGAAAAATTCAGTTAAAAAGTTAAAATTATGTAAAATTAATATTGTAATATGATTAATTTGGTGTTTTCAGTATTCCACTTCCCCCCACTTAACTTTCCATTTTATCATACATTTATTTAAGGTCAAAAAGACCGATGCTATATAAACACTGTATATGTATAGAAAATATTTTATATTTACTTTTATTTTTTAAATTGTTGCTCGATGTTATATTTTAATTTGATTTTATATAATTAAATAATTTCAATTGGTATACATTTGATAATGTACCCATTTTTTATTGCAATAAGGAGATTTATAAATATATATACATATATAGGGGCGGGGAGGGGTTGTTGTGTTTAGAGGGGGGCGTCAAAAATGACTCTCGCATGTTCAGGAAGAACCCTTTGCACCGGCCCTGGTAGTTTAGGTTTTAAATTTTCAAACAGCCGCCATTTTGAAACGCATGATTGGATTTAATCGCTTATTTTTCTTGAGACACATCATTATTAGGTAAAACTTCGCGCCAAGTTCGAACTCAATCAGTCAAACCGTTCTCTAGATAAGAATTATTTTGTACAAAAAACAAAGTGGCGGACATCTAGAAAACGAAGCGTTTTCGGGTCTGTGTTTATTTTAACTTTTTTTCTTATTTTGACCCACAGAACCTTTGCCCGAAGTTTGGCACTTTACTTACGGGACAATCTGTATAAACACTTCAATTGCAATTAATATCTTCCCAGACTCGGTTAATACAATTACCACTATCAACAGATTAGTCGTACAATTGGATTGGTATTTAGTTGGATTACTGTCAACACTTGCCTCAGCAATTAACACTAAACATGAATCATAGTGCTGGCCTTTGTCATGGACTAGACGCTAATACTTGAACACAACACTCAATTCCAATTACATTTAATTTATGATACAGTTTAGTTATCAATTAAATTTAATTTACGACACAGTTTAAATTAGTTAATATATTTTTCTTACACGTGTATTGTATGAACAAGCATTAGTTGCAGTGGTTAGTATAGGGTGATTCAAAAAGAATTACTTGAGTTAAACGAATTCAAATATGTTATTGTCGACTTCGCTTGCAGATGCGATTTAATAAACAAAAGGACTATCGGGTAAATATTGTGCCTTACCATTACACACAATTGAAAACAACTATTTTAGATCCGAGTTCCACGGCCCAAAAATGCACAGTAATCGATTTATGTTTCGCTTTCAGGGAAACGTAAATTATCAGCTAAGCACCAATAAACGATAATCATCCCGTTTTCCGCCAGTTTGTTACTCATAACTCCCGAACGAACATATAAATTACAAATCAGGTTTTGAGGTGAACTTTACATCTATGAGTAAATTTTACTGTATTGTGTTCTGTTTTGATATATATTTAACGGTTAAACCAGCGTATACAGTAAATTAAAACACAGACGATCTTGTCAAAGTGTTAAGCTTTTGATCCAAAACAGTTGTTTCATTTATAATGGTAGCATGTCACGTCCTTTAACAAAACCCCTAATTTTTCAATAAAAACCATATACATTTCCGGGAAGTCTTTGTAAGGTTTTTGTAAAGTTATGGTTTTCACGGTGTTTTGGATTGTAATATTTTAAAGTTTTGGGTGCTGCACCAGATCCTTCTTACGGATCAAATTTTAGCTTGGCATGTGGGCTAACGACAAATGAATCTAGGTTGAAATAATTACAGAGCTTGTCACAATATTGTTTGTTATATTCTTAAAATTTTCAAATAATTTCTACAGTAAATAATTCAATAAAATGCAAATTATAAAACAATTAAAAGTTGAAATTTGAGTTGGCCATTCTCAAATAAAACATACATTAACAGTACAAATTTATAATGTTAATTCCTTAATAGTTAGTAGGAAATGTAACAACTATTCTAAATTCCAACACCATTAGTCCTATCTTGAATATACTCCTTTTCAACAGTGATAATTATCTAAATGAATACTTTAAAACATTTGTAATTCAACTCATTATTGATATGATTGAAATTTATAAAACATAGTGAATTTTTTATTGAATAGTAACGCTTTAAATTGGATTGAAATATGAATTACCTTCTGGTTTCTCAGCTAGATTATTTACAAACCTACCTAATGATATCCGAACCAATTCTAATTGCTTTTGAGGTGCTTTAATCAAACCCTCTATCAGCTAATTCTTATTGAAAAGGTCCCTACTCCTAATACATTTCTTCACCCACAAAATGAGACTTATAATTATTACAATATAAACTAGAATATGATTTTGTTTGATAATTCTACTAACCCTCGAGATCTGTTTTACATTAATGATTGGTTTAAAGCTACTTACATAATTTGGCTCTCTCACTTTCCCACACACTAGGCACTTATGGACTTATTTATTTTCACTAAACACTGCACTTGATTTAATTGATTTGAACGCACTCTTTTGGTAATTTTACGTTGGTGAATTCATGGTAGTAATTCTAATAAATTCATAACTTCTGTTGGATAATTTCGCACTCAAATAATGGTTCCGCTTGATGATGAAATGATGATATAAGATTCTACTAATGTATTTTGAAAATGTGTGCTCCCGGTGTTTCTCACTTGAAGGTTTCTTTTAGACAGACCACGTTTTTTCCTCCAAATCTCCCACTTCTTTATTTCACGATTTTCGTATTCTTCTCTGATTGGATAATTTCAAATATGGATTGTTCTGATTGACTTTAGAGCTTAACATATTTTGCAGTATTTTTTTGCTGCGTACCTGCATTCGTTGTTCACAAGGAATAACGCATAGCTGTGTATTTGTGTCCTAAGTAATTCAAGCTGGTATATCCGTTACAACTTCCTGTTGAAATAATATATATCACAGCTATCTGGCTTGTTCGAATCGTTCTTTACCGAGATTTATTTATGTAATTATTTTATTTTATTTTTTTTTAAATTATTATTAATAATTTTCTTAGTAAGTTCTTATTGGTTGCTGGTATTTACCAACAACCTTGACATATTCTACATGCAAATGAAAGTTTCCCCAAAATTGGTTCAGCCATTCCGGAGATTAGCCCGGACAAACAAACAGGCAGATACAACCTGATTTGTAATTTCTATGTTAGTTCAGGAGTTAAGAGTAAACTGGCGAAAACGTGATTTCTATCATATATTGGTGCATAACTAACAACTTACATAGGCCTAAAAGGAATACAGAGATTGATTTGGTCAAAACTCAACTTGTTTTTTTAAGTGCGTGTCGTGATAAGTCCTTTTATTTATTTAATCACATCTGAGAGCGAAGTCAATAATAGCATCTTATATGAATCTATCAGAACAGGTGCTTTGACAGAATATAAATTTTACTGAACAATTAAAACATAACCATACTTAACCAAGTATAGTCAGGCTTACCAACATAAATTGCCTATTAAAATGAACTATAAACTAATTTACAGGTCTTACTAAAAATTCCTTAACAACTGTATACTCTAGCCATAATGCCAACTTCTATTTTTTTCCTAAACTGCCTAATATTTAATTCCTTATACGCATTGGGTAGCCTACTATATAATTTCAAAACAGAATACTGTGGACTTCTTTCAGATAAAGTCAGGTGATGTTTGGGAAGTTTAAAATCAATAGCATTTCTTGTTTTGTAGCTGTGGTCAAACTTAGATTTTGCTGGTAATTCATTAGCGAATTTCCATAGGAAAAATGAGCTAATGCAGTGGCCCTTATGGTAATACCCAAGGTCCGGGAGTAGCAAATGAGCACCGATCATGGTCCCCAGAACACGTTTTGGGGTATCATTAAAAATCATACATATATGTGTTCGCACTCTAGCGGCCACATTTTAAGTCCGATTTGGTTCAAATTTCGTATACATGTTGGTTGTCTACGTCGCTCGGACGAGTTTGTTGGCCAAAAAAATCTAACAATTGGAAGAACGTTTTTTGACCGGAAGTAATTATTTTTTGAGATTTTTCCTAAGAGAATGAATTTGTTTTAGAGTTTTTTCTAGAAATATAAATGTAGGATGTTATTCTGCACATTTTGTTTTTTACGTGACCTTATAGCTCGCTTCGTTCCCCCAAAATTGATCAAAACGTAAAATATCATAGAACTACCCAGTTCAAAGCCATGTGGTGGATTCTACTGTAGGGTTGGCGTAAAAAGCACACACGCAATGCATTGTGTATTGAAAATACTCCCAATATACGGAATGGCGTGCGAAGCACATAATGCCTTGTGTATTGAAGATAATCCCAATATGCGGAATGGTGTGTGAACCATTTTGCAGCTATTCAGCACCGTTGTGAATTGACCTATTTCCCAAATTGTTGGTTGAAACCCTAAAACAAAGGCCTATAAACTTAATTTTGGAAATTTGCTCAACTCACATCAGTGGTTCAGCTGCGTGGTCAAATTATTTTTTATATCATGAACCCAACTCAAGATGTCATGTAAGTACAGACCAGCGAGTGTATGAATTTTTAACATTCGGAAAAGATTTTTACATGACTTTAGAGGGCTAGAATTTGTCATTGTTATAATTATTTTTTTCTGTAAAATAAATATTGATTCCACTCCCGGCGCAATGCCCCAAAGAATTATTCCATATCTTTGGATTGGTTCTACGTACCCGTGATACACAATTCAGCAAGCATCAAGGGCAACACTATCTCTTAATCGCAAACATGCATATGAAATTGACAATAATTTATGCTTAATGAAATACAGATGAGCTTTCCAATTCAGTCTCTCATCCACTAAAACCTCCAGAAATTTATGACTTTTTACGGAATTCACAATTTCAAATGTTTGTTGGTTACGATTACTAGCGGAAAATTGTATAATCTGTGTTTCATCAATATTTAATTTCAGCCCGTTTTGATGAAACCATGATTCCATTTCATCCAAAGTATTTTTTGAGAGATAATGGTAATTCATTGATTATTTTACCTTTTACTTTCTCACTATACTATAGTATAGAGAAAGTATAGTGATCGCAAAAAAAGTCCGTTTTGGGACCCCCTGAGTCCAAAAAAGTGGTTTTTACAAAATGTCTGTCTGTATGTATACAAAGCTAGAGCGAAAAGTATTCGATCGATTTCAAACAAATTTGCACCAGACATGTCAAGTAGGCCTGTATAGATACACGAAAAACAGTTTTGAAAAACAACACCCATTTTGGCAAAAAACCCCCAAAAAATCAGTTATAATTTTTTTATAAAAAAATGGCTTTAACGATTTTGATAAAATTTGGCTTATTTGTAGCCTTTAATGTACTCACCATATGCAAAAAACCGCATCTTTCTAAAAATTCTCGTTTAGGTAATAATAATAATAATTGATTTTTGGGGATTTTTTTGGCCATAAAATGGGTTATTTTTAAAAAAATTTCAAAACCCTTTTTTCGTGCATCTATACAGGCCTAATTGACGTGTTTCGTTCAAATTTGTTCGAAATCAATCGAATAGTTTTATCTCTAGCCAATAATAATTATATTTATTAGTTAATCTCCTAGTTTAAAATCACCTCTCCTACGCTTCCTACAATATTGTAGGAGAAGTCACTGTGAATCTGTTTAATAATTTAAATATGTTTGTGAGAAAGTATGTGCCAGTTTCTGGCACCGTTTATTATAATTGCTGTAGTGTCATCAGCAAATACAACATGATCCTTATTTACTGCTTTCAGTATCTACCTATTTCACAGTTTAGTAGTGCAATTTGTAAACTAGTCAGTGAAAACACCAATGTTTCAGTTTTTCTGTTGTTGACAACAAGAGAGTTTGTTTTGAAATAGATTCAAATTCTCAATGCTTTGTCCTGCTCTAGTTTTAAAACTTTAATACCATTACCACTGTTTGGAAACATGGTGTCATCTGCATACAAGTACATTTACAATACTTATTAATAGAAAAGTCATTTACAGCCACAATAAATAGGAAAAGACCCAGAACTAATCCGAGCGGTACCCCAAAATCTGCGCGGTACAATTTAAAAATTTGTATTCTTACGGATTGAAATGCATAAAATTAATCAGGTGTAGGGACCTCATCTTATACTCAAGGTGTGTAGGTTTGTTACAGTTTTGTAGCGTTTAATTATGCAGGGTGATTCAGAACTACAAGGCAATATCTCGGTAGCTCATTCTATAGCTAAACATCTTATAAAAAGCTCGTATAAACATAATTTGAAAACGTTTCGTTTCCAAATATCAGCAATTTTATAATTCAAAATAATTCGTACCTAGAGAAATGTTTGACTGATTGAGCATGAAGTTTAACCTAAAAATGATCTAACACAAGAAAACTAAGCGATTACATCCAATCATGCTTTTCAAAATGCGTTCAAAATTTCAAACCTAAATTACTCATACAGCTATAAAAACAGGTAATATTTAGAGTGCCTTAAAGCTAATTTTTACCAATCTAATTACAAATTTAAAACTTCACATTATCATTTAAAAATTCATTAACATTTTAGTAAGCTCTCCCTATCAAAAACTGTTTTACACATTTCTTAAAAAAACAAAAAATTTTAATTTCCTTAACCCTTTGACTGGTGGGTTATCAAACGGCAAACGAGCCCCAAAAAGTAAGTTTTTAAAAAATGTTTAAAATGTGTTATTTTTGTATAATAAGTTTATAAACAATAAAAAAACTACCTATATATTATATAAAACTTTTTTCAAAATCATATTTGGTGTTTTTTTGGCTTTTTTTTAGATTTTTTGAAAATTTTGTTTTTTAATTATTATTTATGTGTAAATAAGCCTACGACCTGGACCTATGACGATTTCAATATTTTTCCCCCAAAAATGCTTGAAACTACGGTCTGATTCTGGAACTGATTTTTTTTGTTGAAAAAGTCGGGAAACCAGGTAAAACCCGGAAAAACTTTCTAAAATCAAAGTCAGCAGAACATAGCGATGTTTATACTCAAATGAAGGACAATTTTTTGCTGATTTCGAATATGTATTTGGGGAATAAAATTGAAACCATCATAAGCCCACACATCAATATAGGCCTTACCAACAAAAAATAAAAAATCCAAAATAGGCCTAGTGTATATAAATACATTTATTATCCAACTTGGCAATATAAAATAGAAAACTTGTCATAGTATTGAATATAATAAATGAAAAATAAAAATTGTCTTAGGGTACTTTAAAAATTGATTTTCGTGTGATAAGTGCAGAAGCAATCTGGAACACAGAGAGGGACATCACATTCGGCGCACAGCCACACCTTGTCTTTGCGGCGCTGAGTTCGGACTGCAGTTCACCTGTACACATAGCAGGCTCAGCGGGGCTTCTGTTTGTTTTCGGTTGCCGGGATAAGACTTTTGAACTACTGCAAACATTTCAAATAAAGTCTGCTAGATTGCAGTGTATGCTAGATATGCTTATAAGTGGCTCACGACATATATTCGGGGTTACTAAGAGCGGTTAGGATGCTACCCGCACCGCAAATACCGCAAATGGCACTGATGCGCACTCCCGAATATGTTGCGTGCGTACTAGTCAAAGGGTTAATGTGCAGAGGAAGCTTATTGAGCATTTTTTGCCCATATATTTACTGGTTCACTTTTTTGTAGCCCTTTTGATTCCCTATCGAATGGTGTAACTTTCAAAACAATCGGATGAATGATAATAGTTAAGTTATGTGTAATAACTGGTTTGTTCCTATAACAACACAGTAAACACAACAATATTGTATGTACATATGCTGTTATTATGTTTAACTTAGCTATTTCTTATTTTTAACTATAGAATGAGCTACCGAGGCATTGCCGTATAGTTATGAATCATCCAGTATATTAAATTAGACACTTAAATATATTTGTAGACTAAATATTGTGTTTTCATTATGAAATATTACATGCTGTATTAAAAGTAGATGAGGAAGGTAAAATAGACTCACCAGTAAAAGAAAACCGACAGAAAGTTGGCTCCATCTCGGGGGCTTTTCTTTGTTTTTTCTTTCTTTTTCTGTTTCTGACTATGCTGTGTTTTCTGAAACAAAGAATGAAACAACTTCATTTAAAACTAGGCGCTCCACGTCTGTTCACTTCACTCACCAACTCCTTTGGTAACTCGTGGTGAAGCAAAATCTCACAACAAATACGTTTACACAGTTCATACAGGTTTTTCGAAAAGAACTTCCAATCCAGTACAATTTCAGGACAAGATCTTGATTTTCCAGGACACTTGCCACCAAGGCCGTAGCCGGGTGGGGGGGTTTGTCAAAACCACCCCTGAAATCCCGAAATTTAGTAGTAAAAATTATAATAGGTTTAAAAAGTGTAAATTAAATTATAAAATAGACAGCACAACAGAGGATCCAGCAACATATTTTACATCATTGTGCATTGCATGCATACTGATATTTTGATTGACTTGATTAAACTACAACGTACACTACACATGGATGCAGTAGGTTTCAGCCTTACTCTTTTGTGAGCTTGATCTTTTCTAAAGTAAGAAAACTATGAAGGCTCAACAAAAGTACTTTACTCTAACAAAACACGCAATGCATTGTGTATTGAAAATACTCCCGATACGGGGGTTGGCGTGCGAAGCTCGCAATGCTCTGTGCATTGAAAATTCTCCCAATACGGGGGTTGGCGTGCAATGCACTGTGCATCGACTGCTTCTCATATTGTTCAGTGTCAAGCTTACATGTGCGTCCTTAGCAGTGAACGTGTTAAAAGGGTTTTTAAATTCAAATCCCCGGTCCTGACCTGACCCCCACCCCCAAAAAGTTTTCCTGGCTACGGCCTTGCTTGCCACACAATTCTACGGTAAAAAGTATTTTTTTTAGATAAAGCTCTTGAACGAAAAATACATGTCATAAAAAGTGATGGGATTAAAATCAATCAATGTTTTGTTTTTGTTTAATGTCTCCAACCAAAATAGCCGGATGAGAACAAATCCTCAATACTATTTAAAATAATAAATAATATTAAATTTTGGAACTTAAGAAAATTAATTTACAGAATTGTCAAGGACTGATGTTATTGATGAACCGTAATTTATTTTTTAAAACAATTGCATAATCGAAATACGTGAAGTGAGAGTTAACTATTAAGAATATATGAAATTGTGTCATTGAAATATTGTTCCCGGATAGGGTTTGGCCAATGGTAGGGGTATAAATATATTTTTATTGAAAACAATTTACATTATTGAATTACTAAACAAAAAACAAACATTAGACCATGTATTAAACTAACCTAAGTAATACATAAAACACTTGACTTTTTCATAGAACAAATAAAGAACATTTTATTACAGCCTAAGATTCTTTGACCAGTTTGGCTATCTTGTTTGATAGTTTTTCTACATCTTTGGCCATTTCTACAGTCTTTACTCTAAAAGAATACGACTGTTTCAATAAAGTGAAGCCTTTCCTGTTCTCAGCTCTTTGTTCCAACTCGTCAGCGTCTTTTGTCATTGTCTGGTTAGCACTTTCTAGACTGTTCTACATTGTCTTAACTGTTGATTGTTTCTTTTGTAGAAAAACTTAAACAACTTGTAATATTTTGAACCAGCTTCTTTGATTCTATTGTAAGCCCAACCCATATGGGCTAAAAAAACTTAAATGGGACAATTGCTGTCCTTAAAGACTTTCCTATTGAAATTAAGCGATTTAATATACGATTTGGATTATAAATTATATATAACTATATTAAAAATAGTTACTGCAGCTAATTTAAAAAAATATGTGTTTATGATATAAAATAATTATTTTTATAATTTTATTTGTAACGGCGGTCGCATGTCCCTATCCCTGTTTTTAACTAAACACTACTGCTTTAGAATTAAGTTAAATTTAACGATCATACCACTTAAACCAACAACTAAGAAACTAAATGAGATTTTTGATTCATATCAATAATAGGTTTCAACAAAAATACTTACGATGGTAAAAAGACAATTTTTTAAACTTGTCTTCCAAGTTTTGCGTAGTGGTGGTCACAACTCACGTTATTTTATTTAATAGCCACTGGATGGAAGGTAGAGCGCTGTTAAATAGTCAGATGGGAGTAGTAGGTACATAAGTAGTGTTTGTCCTTCGCCTCATTGATTTCTTCAAATTTTTTAAGTAAAAAGATAATTATTAGAGTAAGATTTTTGAAGATTATGTTTTTACTGCGTAGCAACGGTCTCGTAGTCTAACTTCGATAGGATAATTTGTAGGAAAATAATATTAAACACTTATATGCAGTGAATAGGCATGTTAGTCGAGAGAAAATGTGGCGGATCAGTCGTCTTCCCTGCTTGCTCAAACAATTATTTTGTTTTATTTCGTAGCGGCGGTCACATTTCATGTATTTTAGTCTGTTATATGATATATTATTTACTTAAATATTACTAAATCATTTATTTATTAATATTTGCCTTTTAGTAATTGATTTAACCAATAAAAAAACTAAGAATTCATGAATACTTTGGTAGCGGCGGTCACAACCAAAGCAACGGCGGTCACGATTGCAAAAGCTATGTTCAATTGTTTTCATAGGAATTTCCTGTATATGAAGTTTCTTTAAATATAATTTGAGAACATTTCTTATCTTTACTTTCATTTCCATAGCATTCCAGCTCAAAGTTTTAACGGTACCAACAATTGTAACGGCGGTCACGCTTATAGAGTAGCGGCGGTCATTTAAAAAAAAAAGTTAAACAAAATATTACCTAAACCTTAATGATGCGATTGTGAATAGCTATGAGACGTTGTAATATATAATTTATTTAATATGTTTAACTTTATAAATATATTTAAAATAAAAATTAAATTACCAAAATAAAAATTGTTCCAATTATCCCGTTTACGATTTTTAGCCCATATATGTTTAAAATTTAAAGGTTGTACTTTCTCCATTGGTAGAAAAAGTTTAACTATTAAATTTCAAAACTACTATAGTATACCGGTATTATGAATTTTCAACAAGTACGCATGGTATACAAAATACATACTCAGATCAGTCAATAAAATTTAGAAATGAAATTGGTATATTGGAATAGAGGGGAAAATTCCTGGACAGAAACCTAACTTTAAAGGACATCACAGAATATTCAAGGATAATTCTAACAATAATAATCTGGACAACAGATGAAATTCCAGTTTTGCCAGGACGCGTATGAACCCTGAAATAGATTATTGAATAATCTGATATTTTCACACAAATTACAATTAATTAGGACAGAGGCACTTGGATACTGGTAGGGTGGTGGGGGTAGTGGTGTCCTGTACGTAATGTAAGACAGAGGTCGAAATAGACAATCGTCTGTCGGCAAAACCCCTAATTTTGTCCATCATTTTTAAATACGAACCCTAAATATTTCTGGAATAAAAAGTAGCCTAGATTAGCCTCTGAAAAGTCCTCTATATTCGAATGATAGATTCGTCAAAATTCGTTCAGCCATTCAGAGACTAGCCCGAACAAACAGACAGACAAACAAAAAATTAAAATTGTTAACGTCAGAATAACCTAATGAGCTTAGAAAAAAGGATTTATTAAAGTTTATTTGGTCAGACTAACGTTTTCCTGCAAAACTTTGGGAAGAGTTACATTCGTGATGCGGAAAATGAAAAGGGACCTCTTGTCGGGAGAGTAAAATTTTCAATACAGGCAAAATAAGTAGTAAGGGGCAAAAATATCGAATTATGGTTTTTTATCGATTGTTGTTGCCCAACTTCTTATTTACAAGCTAACATCAATTGTAAAGTGGTTTGTAGTCGAGAAATAATGTAAAAATGGTATCCAAGCAATAGATGTCAGGTCTGAGAAAAGGGACCCCTTGTCGTTACGGAAAAATAACATGGGTGCGACAAGACGTCCCTTTTCGTAATGCCTAACATTGCTTGCAGTGTCTCAGAAAGTAGCATCTCCTGTAATCAGCGACGTTTCAGGCAACTAACTGTAGTTTTTACTAATAGTAGAACATTTTCCGATTATTTTAATACCATTCCCGACAACATGACCCTTTTCTTTTGACTGGTTAAAAATGTAATAAAAACAGGCTTAAAATCCAACAAACAACATTTTTTATTATTACATTAATAATAATCTAGACAATATCTACTATTAAAAATCAAAATGATTAAAAATTCCTTAATACTTATGCAAGGTTGTAGCTTACTCTGTGATAAGCAGCTGCATAAACAATACAGGCAATTTCTAAAATATATGATAGATACAAGTTTAATTGGTATTCAAAACTTTAAATGCGTTTTTCTCAAAACTACCTTTTTCCGTAACTAATTTTCATTTGGCCATAACTTCCGTAATTTTATCTTCTCACTATAGTAAAGAGAAAAAACAGTGATTGCAAAAAAAATCGATGTTGAGATTTTTGTGGAATTATCCGTTTTGGGACCCCCTGTGTCCAAAACAGTGGGTTTTACAAAATGTCTGTCTGTATGTATACAAAGCTAGAGAGAAACCTATTCAATCGATTTCAAACAAATTTGCACCAAACATGTCAATTAGGCCTGTATAGATGCACGAAATAGTTTTCTCTCTAGCTAATAATAATAATCCTTATTAGTTACTTACCTACTTTAGTGTATCCCCTCTCCTACTTTAATACAATTATGAAGTCACAGTGAATCTGTTTAATAATTTAAATATGTTTGTGAGAAAGTATGAGCCAGTTTCTGGTAAGATAGAATTATGATTTTTGTGTTAAATTGTTCAGAAATCAACCCTCTTTAAGGAAATAACAAAAACTCAATTTCGAAAATTTGCGACAAGAGGTCCCTTATCATATTCCGCATCACATATTTCAAGGACGAACTGGAGCACAACAGCTAGATTCACAGTAGTGCGCATTTACATTTTATTTAATTATTTACTTAGTTGTAACTATATAAAATACAAAATCAATAAATAGGCCTAAATTAAAAATGAATAACTTACTTTCTTATATGGCATTCTATGAAGTAATGCAGTGTAAAACTTATAATTCACTAAATAACTTAATGTGAAGCAAAACCAATAAAACTCATTATCAAGGCAGGTAAAGGCATTCAAGGCCGATAATTTATTGACAGTTTCCTTGGCAATTTGTGATAATAATGACCCTTGGGTGATGCAATCGTACATGTTCCAAGAACTGTCATTTGCTTTCCGTACAATGTACTGTTGGGCTTATTGTCTACTTGTCAGCCAATAGAAACGTGATAAAGTTCTACAAACTGGAATAATTCGATCACGCAGCCGAACCGCTGATGTCGATTGAGCGAATTTGCAAAATTTAGTTTAGGTCTACTTGTTTTAGGGTTCCAACCAATTGGGAAGTTGATCTACTATATATTAGTAGAATTTGTTTGCACCTAAGCCTCCAGCTTCGACTCACACGCTCCTTCGTTACACTCGTTTGCACCTCGATCTTGTGGCCTCGGGTTATGAGCTTTGCTTCGCTCGCAGCATAAAAACTCGCAAGTCGGCCTCGGACGAGAAGATGCCCCCAAGGTAAAATCCACCATGTGGCTTTGACCCGGGTAATTTTATGGTATTTTATGTTTCGATCGTTTTTGGAGGAACCGAGCGAGCTATAAGGTCGCGTAAAAAAACAAAATGTGCAGAATAACATCCTACATTTATATTTTTAGAAAAAACTCTAAAAGAAATTCATTCTCGTAGGAAAAATCTCAAAAGATAATTACTTCCGTTCAAAAAACGTGCTTCCGGTTGTTGGATTTTTGGCTAACGAACTCGTCCGAGCGATGTAGACAACCAACATGTTACCAAATTTTAAATGAACATCGATTATGGGGTGACATTAAAAAATTTATATGTGTTCCCACTCTAACGGCCGCATTTTAAGTCCGATTTGGTACTCATGTTGGCTGTCTAAGTCGCTTAGACGAGTTTGTTAGCCAAAAATCCAACAACCGTAAGCACGTTTTTTGAACGGAAGTAACTATTTTTTTAGATTTTCATACTAGAATGAAAAATTTTGGAGTTTTATGTAAAAAAACAAGTATAGGAGATTGTTCTGGACATTTTGGTTTTTACAGGAATTTGTATCTTGTCTGGTTCCCCCAAAATCGATCAAAACGTAAAATACTCGGTTCAAATTCACGTGGGGCGAGGCTGAGTTTATACGCTGCGAGTGAAGCAAAGCAGTCTGTAACCCGAGGCCGCAAGGTCGAGCTGCAAAATCGCAGTAGGGTTTTTCTACTGCGACTAGAACAAAGGAGCGCGCGTGAGTCGAAGCCGGGGGGGCTTAGGTGTAAACAAATTCTGTTACTATATTTCGCACACAGAGGCAGCTATTCAGCGACTCCGTGAGAAAACCAATTTCCCAAATTGATAGTTGAAACCCTGAAATACACAAACTTAATTTTGGAAATTCGCTCAACTCGCGTCAACGGTTCAGCTGCATGGTCTAATTATTATTATTACAGAAGAGCGCCGATTATCCGAAACAATTGGTGCAGGGGGTGTTTGGATAATCATAAACAGATAAAGTAGCATTTAAACCACACAAAACTTTTTCGTTAATATTAGTTTAGAATAAACTGATGATGCTTGGTTACCGAAATGAACATCAGGGAACTAGAATAACATCCAATTAATGTTTACTAGTTTGTGTTGTGTCATTGCACCGAACTTGAAGTAGGGGACTCTGTGTTTAATACTGTATTAACGATGAAAATATATAACACTAGGGAAGACCCCTGCGTGCTCCGCACGCCAACCCCCAATGGAACCTTCTAAAAATATATGTTATGTTGTATTTATAATGAAGGTGTAGGATTAATAATAACCTCAAAACTAATATGGTAAATAATGTTAAAGGTTCAAATCAAATTATTTCTTATATTTTATAACAGCAGTTATAATAATGGTTAAAAGAATCAGCAAGGCTCAGGTCTACACTTAAAAACCCTAACTTAAAAGCTAGAATTACAAAAATAATTGCTTCAAATTTTGAAATCAGCTGTTAATGCAAATTGGAGGAAACAGCTACATTTTCTGTTATTTTATTCAATTGGTTGCTATGGTAATAAATGTAAATACATGTGTTGGTTTATCATTCTTAGGTTATCAATTCTTAATAACCTAAGAATTTTTTCCAACTAAATTTACAAATATTGAAATTAAAAAAGGTTTTTATCGAAACGTATTATAACCTATGTTACTCAAGGATAGTGTAGCTTTTTATTAGTAAAACTATTTTTTCAATCGGTTCAGTAGTTCCAGAGATTACCCCCTACATACAAACAAAAAAACAAAAAAAACTTTACCTCTTTATAATATTAGTATAGACATAATGTTAAAGTTTCAAATCAAATTATTTCTTATATTTTATAACAGCAGTTATAATAATGGTTAAAAGAATCAGCAAAGCTCAGGTCTACACTTAAAAACCCTAACTTAAAAGCTAGAATTACAAAAATAATTGCTTCAAATTTTGAAATCAGCTGTTAATGCAAAATATTGGAAGAAACAGCTATATTATCTGTTATTTTATTCAATTGGTTGCTATGGTAATAAATGTAAATAGATGTGTTGATTTATCATTCTAGGCCTAACCTAAGAATTTTTTCCAACTAAATTTACAAATATTGAAATTAAACAAGGTTTTTATCGAAACGTATTATAGCATATGTTACTCAAGGATAGTGTAGCTTTTTATTAGTAAAACTATTTTTTCAATCGGTTCAGTAGTTCCAGAGATTACCCCCTACATACAAAAAAAAAAAAAAAAAAACTTTACCTCTTTATAATATTAGTATAGATATTGGGTTCAGACTATTTACGCTACTTCTTACCACGATCGTAAAATCCAAAACTGTATTATTAAAATTTTCAAAACGGCAACCGTTAGATATTTTTAATGTTAAATTTCATAAAAATCGTTCATTTATGAAAAAATGTGCATCAGACAAAATATTTTCGTACGCATTTTAATACCGCTCGAACTTTGTTAACATTTAAACTTTCCTCTTCCAAAGGACATTTTGGTTTTTTTTTACATCTTAAACTTTGAGCAATTTGTGGGCGCTAAAATGATTGCCAAAAAATACCATGGGACCATCACTGCTGATGAATTTTGATACGTTCGACCAACGGAAGTAACCGACATCTTGTTGATTCTTGATTTTTCAACGATATGTAATACAGGTGCCCGTGGCTTCGCCCACAAAAAAAATGAATGAAATTAATATCTGGTAAAATAATTGCTTTTTATATCTGACATAAGATCTGAATTTTCTGGTCCAAAAATCCGCCGCATAGTGAGTTTCGTCCATGATTTCATTTTTCGAAGCGCAAAAAGTCAACTTCAGTCAACTTATGTTAAAAATGATACAGCTCGGCGTGCATTCTCCCTCAAGTAATAATACACGGGTTTTATTTAATATAACTTTAGAATAATATCTACCAAATTACAGCTATCTAGCTCTGTAGATATTAATAAAAATTATTTTTAACATATAGGAGTAGTAATCCCATTTTTACTGTTACTAATTTTAGTCCCAGGTTCAAAAATGTGTTTGGTTTATTTTCTCTTAGTACCATTTAAGAAATAAGTGTAATATATTTTAGCTATCGGGCTTAAAAGAAAAGTACAGAAAATTAGTATTTATTGTTTTATGGGTATTTTTTCAATTTTCACCTGTTAAACGCAAGTAATCGAAGTGCTAGTGCATGACTGTTCCTTCACCACTTATGAAACAAAAGTCAATCAACAGCTCTTTAGCTTCAAGGCAAGTATAACAATTATTTAATTTTTATTGTAAAGGGGCAGTTACCCCCAGTTGACCTATTAGACGTTACTATTTAAGGTACGTGTTTTATTATATCTTTAATATGCAACACTTAAAATTAATAAGTGCCCAATTCTAGCTCTCTAGATTTGTTGGAAGTCAGCAGAATCTATATTTATTGTTTTTACATTTTCTACTTATCTTGTAAGAAATAAATGTACAAAATCTCAGCTCTCTAGCTTTAAGGAAAGTATAACAATCACATATATTATTTCTCAAGGCCATTTTTCTGTCAGTTCGCCATAACTTCCTTAATACATCATCAAATTACATGAATGAGGCATAATTTTAAAGCTTTCCTTAACCGCTACACCGGAAAAATATACAATTATACGAAAAAATACAAAAAAAAAAAAAGAAGAAATCAAGAATCCGAAAGTAGCAGTGATGTAAGATCAAGTAAGTTGTAGGGATATTTTCCTGGCGTTGGCAACACTGATGATAACAATATCCAGCTGGAGAGCTGCCGTTATGCCACTACATTGCTATTTTTAATTAATTGTAAGCGTGGTTATTTTTTTATTTACTTTTTGTTTTGGTTTAACGTTTTGCTGTTTTGCACTTAAGGCTAATGAAGACGGGACCTACAGTTTTACGTGGAATCCGAACCACAGCCAACGATGTCTGTTAAGAAACCATTTAGAAAATTATTCGGGGTCAATGGGAATTGAACCCGGAACTTTTCCATTGATGGTTGCCATGTCGATTGATGAAGCTTTGACGCCTTAACAACCACGGCCATCGAGGCATATCGTGGGGTGGTTATAAACAGCATTGTGGATACAGCATTGTTATTCCAAATTGAGAATGTGAATGCTTCGCACAGGTCAGCTAGTACATTTTTATTGTTATACAGGATGTTATAACATGTTCACCCATTAGCATCACATACAAAAATGCAAATCTGGTTTACATTTTCTACTTAACTTGTAAGAAATAAATAAACAAATTTCAGCTCTCTAGCTTTAAGGAA
>JAGFPH010001666.1:58892-78833 GCA_018207615.1 Philaenus spumarius
TATAGGGGATGCTATCACATGTTCACCCCTTAGCAGCACATAAAAAATGCAAATCTGGTTTACATTTTCTACTTATCTTGTAAGAAATAAAAAATGTACAAATTTCCAGCTCTCTAGGTTTAAGGAAAGTATAACAATAAATTTGTACTGTTATAGGGGATGCTATCACATGTACACCCCTTAGCAGCACAAAAAGAAATGCAAATCTGGTTTACGTTTTCTATTTATTTTGTAAGAAATAAATGTAGAATTTCAGCTCTCTAGCTTTAGGTAAAGTATAATAATTAATATTTATTAACCCTTAAATCAAAATGAATTCTAGCCTATGTCACATTCCAGGTCATGGTCTATATGTGTGCAGAATTCCATACAAATAAATGCAAACTTTCACATTTTTATAATATTAGTAGGATTAATTTGTAACTATCTTATTTTTATTTAGCTTTATCTGGTATGTTTTTTAACACTTTGTAAGCTGATTTTAATACCGTTCAAATTGCATTAAAATTTAGATTCTTCAATACATAATTTTTTTTTTTAAATTAACACCCTGCGCATCATTTTTAAAACAATCAATAAAAATGTTTGAAACCTGCAAATTTTGACGATTCCATGTCCGCAACCGCAACTTCAATGACGTTAGTAGGTTTATCTCTACTATGGTAAATATTTAATAGCTAAATATATAATGTTGATTGCTAATTGTATAACATTTATCTCTGACATTGGCTTTGTAATGGAAGTACCTCTTAAAATTTTACATTCAACTTGACCTATTTAGATAAAGACATTGGCAAGTTAAGCCTACTTGGAGCCATAGCATTATAGCAGAACTTTTAAAAACTGTGTATTTCTTGCATATAAAATGTACGTTGTCGTTCGAAATTGTAAAACTTACTTACTTCTTAGTACTGGCTTCCAGCATAAATCATAGCCGATGGCCCGGTGTCCAATGTAGCAGCACAAACAAGCTGCCAATGTTTTTTGTTTTTAAGGATGTCCTCAAAATCGTTGACTTCTGCTCTTAGTAGATCACGTGAAAAAATTGGATAGCTGCAACGCAGAAGAATGTGCTCCAGATCCTTTTCACCGTCTTCGCATAATGCACAGTGCGACGAATCGGTAAGGTTGAAGCGGAATAGGTATTTCTGCGTCACTATGTGACCGATTCTAGCTCTTGCTGTGAAAGATGCTAGTTGTCTTTGCACCCCTTTATATAAGTTCCCGTCAGTTGGTAGGGGTTGAATTTTGTGCAGGTGTCTCCCAACGGTTGACTGATTCCATTTGTCCGACCAGGCTTTATAAAAATATTTGTTGCTTTGGTTAATACAGTGAAGCAATGAAACCTTCTTCTCATCTGTAGGCTGCATTTTAGAGGCTGCTTTCGCTATTTGGTCCGCAACCTCATTTCTGTATACGTCACAATGCGATGGTACCCACTGCAAAGTAATTTCACATCTATGGCTCTGTAGTTCACGAAGAAGGCGTCTAATTTCCAAGATACGAAAAGCATATGCCGTAGGTTCGGGGTTCAAGATAGCCTGCAGAGCACTTCTGGAGTTCGTTAAGACACACACTAGCGATATTTTCAATGATAAACAACTTGTTTTCGAAATTGTAAAAGAAAACAAGTAAAAGCATATTAACACATTCAATGCTGCACAAATTTCGTATTTAATATGCTAGGAGCTGACCTTTTATTTTTATATTTATAGCCTAAATGAGTAGAAATTGCTTTATTTTTTATTTTTGAACCTTTCTACGTAATAATCACTAATATTTTAAAGCGGATGCACATGTGCGTCACAGCACATAGGCTTAAAATTGGCGTGCGAAGAACGCAATGCATTGTGTATTGAAAATACTCCCAACATGCGGTTGGCGTGCGAAGTTATGTGTAATAATTGTTTTTTCAACCCGGCATCCTATACCAAGACAGTGAATTACTACAATATTGTATGTGCATTTACTGTCATTATCTTTAACTTAGCTATTGTACTTCATCCGATTGTTTTCTGAATTACATCATCCAATAGGGAATTAAAAGGGCTACAAAAAAGGTGTCTTGGCATTTTTTTTAACCCTTTCCACTCGAGTGTCGGGTCAGCCCCGTACCCTACTAATCCGCACGAACTCCTATGTCGGGCGAGCCCCGAACTTACTATGATATAACGTTCTTTGATTGCATTTGAACAGACGTAGTTACTTTGATGACCGCTATTGTTGAAGTTTGAGATATGCTGCTATCTGCGGAATTTTTTTAGGACCATTTGAGTTCAGTTTCTGTGGTAAATAAATCTTAGAAAATGTAATGTTTGCCGTCTTTGGCCGGTCTGTAAACAGCTGTCTGCTCTCGCCGTTGTTTGGTTCCTACTTACTACGCAGCGTTTTAGTGAGCTTACGCGTTGTTTAGATTTGTTGTGCTAGGTTATCGTGTGTAATTTCACAGTTTATTTTTGAATATTGTTCTTTTTATAATAATAATGATCGTTTTGAAATAAAATGAATGAAGACGACGGCAGTTTGTTACAAAATGACGTTAGTGGCGACGGAACTTTTGTTTCGAACCTGAGTGATTAAAATATTACCAATCAGTTCTGAAAAATGCTTTTCTTACTATTTTTGATCTACATAATACTGTTGTTAAACAATATAATAAATAGTTGAGGCAATTTTGTACAAGTTGGTGTCAAAACTAATTGTTTTCATAAAAACTCATTTTTTACAAAAAACTTGTTTTTCAGTTATAATTTTTTTAATAATTTATTATTGTGTCTAAAACATGTGTAAACCACTCAATTTTGTTTATAATGATATAGACAACGAAAAACAAGCAACAAATATAGGTCTTCCCATTGAAAACTTTTCCAAAATTCTTGTTTATTCAGGTTTTTTGTTACAAATTTATATTTTTTTTAATAAATAAAAATTAAAAACATATACTTGAAAATAAAAATATATGTTTTTTTTTCATACCAATCTATACTTTAGTCAGAGGAGAAACTACAAAAAAAATCAGTCTTTTAGAACTGACAGAAATACTTTTTTTTGGAGTAAACAAGTTACGTGCAATATTCGCTAAACATTTATCTGACCTGATAGCAACACTAGGTCCCCAGTAATTCGAGTGAAAAGGGTTAAATGTACAGTTTTTTATTAATTTAAGTTTGAAATTTTCAAACACCCGCCATTTTGAAACACATAATTGGATTTAATGGCTTATTTTTCTTGAGATATATCATTATTAGATTAAACTTCATGCCAAGTTTGAACTCAATCAGTCAAACCGTTCTCTAGATATGAATTATTTTGTAAAAAAAACCAAATGGCGGATATCTGGAAAACTAAGCGTTTTCGGGCCTATGTTTATATGAACTTTTTTCTTCCTTTTTGTATGAGGAATCATATCAGAAAGTCCTGAAAGGGTTTTTTTTACAAACTGAATTCGCAGGAATCTCTCTATAGGTCAAGGTCTGGACCGTTGGAACGTCTGGAAGAGTTGTCACAAATCAAGAGAAGAAAGGACTAGAACGTGTTGAAGACAACATACTGAGTGAGCAAAACAGAGTATTTTGGTCTATTGTTAAAGTCACATTAGGTTTAGAGTTTTGGGGTTGATAATATAAACGTAGCTTGCTACAGTCGCTGATACTGTACATCCAGTCTGTCTTGTAAACTCAATACCTGGTATATGAATTGTGTATTAGATATTAGTGTCAGCTAATGTTAAAGAGAAGCATATTTACAGAGTTAAGACAATTAATGAATTCATTTTTATAGTATCCAGGTCACTAATATATATAATAAAGTATAATACCTTTTATTTTTCCTTCAGTGACCTCTTTTTTGTTGTTGTTCTTGACGCGTTTCGGGACGTCTATCCCATCTTCAGAAATGCCCTCTATATGTAGAGGTTGTCAAAACGTTAATAAAACACATAAAACACAACACATTAAAAAAAACACAGTACGTTGATGTGCATCGTATGACGACAGGACTGTATTTTTTTAATGTGTTGTGTTTTATGTGTTTTATTAACGTTTTGACAATCTCTACATATAGAGGGCACTTCTGAAGATGGGATAGACGTCCCGATACGCGTCAAGAACAACAACAAAAAAGAGGTCACTGACGGAAAAATAAAAGGTATTATACTTTATTATATTAAGACAATTGTTTAAATAAATATAAGATAAGCATTCTATAACTGATCCACTGATGTATTGTTATTGATCTGTCCTTTACCAATTTAGCTTGTTGTTTGAATCCGGGAAACAAAAAGGGGTTGAAAATCCTAACCCTATCAGTACTAAAGGGATTAATCTATTCATCAAGACAGCAACCTCTGTTTACCTCAAAATTGTCTTCCTCCACCGTGCTCATGCATTCCTTGCATCCTATAATATAACCAAGAAACCAACCAAACGGAAGTTCCTTGACTGCTCCAAGAACTACAGACATTGGCGTACAACTGATATTATAGTAAGAAATCTCTTCAGGACCAATGAGTTGTCAGTGGTGCTAATTGGTGCTAAATTCAACGACAACGTTTCATAATTAGCGTTTGTGAAATATCGTTTCGACAGCCGGTTTAATACGTTGGACATGTTTGTGTACATTTTTGGAAAGTGTTTTATCGTTAATATTTTTAAAACTATTAAAAAAAAAGTATTACGTCCTACAACCAAATGTTCAAATAAACAATTTTAATATAAAACGTTATGTTTATGCTTTTTACTACCTTGTATAAAACAAGATTATATTGTAGATTAAAAATATGACAATATTTTGATGAAATAAACAATTTTCACCTCCATAATATATTATGAGCGAATTTCCATAGGAAAGATGAGCTATTGCACAGACCCATATGGTAAGACCTATGAACTGAAGTAAATGAGCACTGATCATGGTCCCCAGAACACGTTTTGGGGTGACATTAAAAATTATATATATATTATAAATGTAAGTATATATGTATTTTCACTTTATGTGTGTTCATGGCCGCATTTTAAGTCCGATTTGGTACACACGTTGGTAGTCAAAGTCGCTCGGACAAGTTTGTTAGCTGAAAAAAATCCAACAACTGGAAGCTCATTTTTGACCGGAAGTAACTATTTTTGTAGATTTTTTGTTCTAGAAACTTTTTTGGGGTTTTATCTAAAAAAATAAATGTAGGATATTATTCTGCACATTTTGTTTTTTTACACGACTTTAGCCTATAGCTTGCTTGGTTCCCTCCAAATCAATCAAAACATAAAATACCATAAAAGTACCCGGTTGAAATCCACGTGGGGGACTTTACCATGGGGGCACCTTCTGATCCAGACCGACGGCCGAGTTTATAAGCTGTGATCGAAGCAGTCCATGACAAAAGACCTCAAGGAACGAAGGAGGGTGTGGGTCGAAGCCGGAGGCCTAGATGCAAACAAATTCTACTAATATATTTTGTACACGCAGGCAGCTATTCAGTGCCTTTGTAAGTAGACTAATTTTCCAAATATTCGGTTGAAAGTCTAAAACACATAAACTTAATTTTGTAAATTTACTCAACTCACGTCAGCGTTTCAGCTGCGTGGTCGTATTATGATTGTTTTAATTATATTTTTTAATCTGTACCTATGTGTGAGAACACAATAAATCTAAACGCAACGAGCGGATGACGAGCAATTTGACTTATAGTACTTACTCCAAAATAGTAGATCTGTATCAACTTTTGTTTGTAATTTTTAACACTTGAATTGCACTAAAAATAGATTTTAATATCCGACCACTCGTAACACAAGTACAGGGATGTTATAGGTTCCCATGTTTAGTAATTATTATTACAAATTAATTTTAATCCGTAAGTTTTGAAGACATATCTCTGCATGAACATGTTATTTCACTTTGAGGAATGTATTTAAAGAGAATCGCTAATAGTACAAAAGTTAAAAATGAGTTTATCCAAACAATTTTATATAAAAAAAATTTAGAATTCTTTCTCAAATTTATCAGTTTGTAAAGATTAGATCGTATAATATGGTGTTGGTTTACGAGTATAATGTAGAATATTAATGATCTCAAACCAAAACTATGTGAGAACTTTATTGAAGGTCTGAAACATTTATTTTTTAATAACAAGCACTAAAAGTTGTGAGAAACAGGCTAAATCTAATTGTAACTAAACCTACTAACAAAGTCCTTCGTCATTTTACCTTGTCACATATAAAAACCGAGTTGTTTTCTTAAGAAAGTCTTCTTAAAATGTCAAAAAATCTGTCACTTTCGGAAGTTACCAGAGACATCGGGCCATAGGAGAAAGTGCTCTGGAAGCTCGTATTAAGAAGTATAAAAATCGAGAATTTGTTTTCATTATCTAACAAAGTAATGAATTGCAAAACATTCTTACAATTTTATTATAAATAATATATTTGCAATGACTTTGTTATAACAGAATTTTTATAGATTCTACATGACTCCGTCAGAGTGTCAAAGCCTCGTAGATCCTTCAATTTGTGATGAAATACAGTATCGCCAGACATTTTTAACAACATTTACTTTTTGATTCCAACGCATTCTTGCAGATGTTTCACATTGACTAATACAATGTTTACCCAAAACTCCAAGAGATGCACTAGCAGACTGTCAAGAAACAATACCGCCTATCTACAGAGCTTTTATAAAAAAAACTGCTGAACTACTAAGGTTCTACAAATACGATACAGCCTAAATACAATTATTTACAGGCTAATACAACCTATCTGCAACTCGATAACCAGTATCGCCTAATTAGTAGTAAATTTATAAACTTAGATTTCTTTTCTTCTGTAGTAAAAACGTATCCAAAATGTTGTTCTAAAAATAAAATTAGCATTACATTAAATACACGTCATATCTAATTGAAACCAAGCAGATTTTTGCCCTTCCTAAAACGTTAGGCAATATTGTTAGCTCAGCAACGCTATGTGAGTGTTTTGAAAATTCCCGAATATAGAGCAATTACAGGATCTCGCTTTTGTCACTTTAAATTTTCTTCGAAACGGAGTGGAATATTGTACATTCAAGTTCCACTTATATTACAATAAGATTTTTTTTTAATTTACCATGAATTTTGGAGTCAGAAAAGTTTTTTATAATGTCGTGAGGGAGAATGTTTTTTTTTTAAATTTCATATTACATAGTTTTCAAGATAAACAGAAAATGTTTTTGAGCAACCTAATTCCCTCTTTTTCTAAAATTACTACTGAAAGGTTAGAAGTACAAATTAGATACTTTAAAATTTTTAGAAATTTAGAGATTAATTAGTAAGGACCCAAAATTAGTTTTAAATGAACAAATATATTTAATGATCGAAACTTCTTCAACCGTTGTCATTGCCTAAATATCTTTCCTCCCCCTTCCTTAGCTTAATCTAATTGTGGCCAACTTTCTCTCGGCTGTTGAATTTTTCTTGTACCTTTAGCCTTTTAATCCGCCTTCGGTAAAGCGGTAGTGACTGGTGGCTATTATTTGTTTGTTAGAGGTGCTTAATTAATCCAAAATTAATGTAAATAAGTGATGAAAAGTATGTTTTCTACTCATGCGGAGTATTTTAATACTGATCGTTGGGAGCCATCATCTCTTTTGACCGTAGGAAAGATTTAAAAAGGGGGCAAAGAGGGCAGTTACCTCAATTCGGGTGTCATTAAAAATTTATATATATTTGTTCACACTTTAATGGCCACATTATAAGTTCGATTTGGTTGCCTAAGTCGCTCGGACGAGTTTGTTAGCCAAAAAATCCAACAACCGAAAACACATTTTTTGACCGCAAGTAATCTTTTTTGGGGTTTAATCTAAAAAAATAAATGTAGGATATTATTCTGCACATTCTGTTTTTTTACACGACCTTATAGCTCTCTTGGTTAACCCAAAATTAATCAAAACGTAAAATACCATACAAATACATGGTTCATATCCACGTTGAGTACTATGCTAAGGTTTAGGTACACAAAAATCCTACTAATATATTTTGTACACACAGGCAGCTATTCAGAGCCTTCGTGAGTAGATCAATTTCCCAAATAGTTGGTTGAAACCCTAAAACATATGAATTTAATTTTGGAAATTCTCTTAACTCACACAATCGGAATATTTAATGTGAAGTTAATTAACTCTAACGTAAATAATGGATTTCTAATTAGTTCTAATCTTATACTAAGGTCGTTTTTTACTAAATACCAACCATTATCTGTGATTGGATATTGGATTTTTGATGTGAAGTCATCATTACTTAGTTTTACATAGGTTTTATGTCTCTAATAAATGATTACATAGACAGAACAGTTTAAAAATTACTTTCAAATGCAATTAAAATCAAATAAAAATAACAATTTACACAACTAAAAAAAAAAAAAAAACTCAAATAGCCTTTACATAATAAACCTTGTACTTTTCAATTACACAATAGTATAGGAATTTAAACTAGGCCTACAGTTATCAATCTAAGTATTCTTAAATTTCACTTAAAACTTTCACACACTACATTCAAGATGATGATCTACAAAATTATTGTTTCTTATAAAAGTTGTTACTTCTTTACACTTTAGTTTTAAGGTCAGTTATTTTCATAAATCCACGGTGCTTATTTTACGACTATACTTGTTACTGTTTCTTTACTTTTATGACGCCATTAACATTTTTAATACTTCTACAATGAATACATCTGTGAGCAGTTTCAACTCAAGTATGCGCCGTTCAAGAGCTCATGGTTTATTAACATTTCAACTGACGTCTTGCTTGTTCAAGGGTCCGTTTTCGACTTACGACTAATGTACAGGGCGGATCTGTAATCCAGGAGATAATCAAATGAATTCGATCATGCAGCTGAAGCGAGTTGAGCGAATTTCAAAAATTAAGTTTATATGTTTTAGGGTTTCAACCAACTATTTGGGAAATTGGTCTACTCATAAAGGCGCTGAAAGCGTGTACGAAAATATTAGTAGAATTTGTTACCACCTCAGCCTACAGTCCCGGTTAACATGCTGCTTCGTTCGACCATGCGGTCTCGCTTCGTAAGTTTGCATCCCGGGCGTCAGCCTCAGATCAGAAGCTGCCCCCACGTCGATCTGAACAGGGTACTTTTATGGTATTTTACATTTTGATCGCTTTTGGGGAACCAGAAGGCTGTGAGGTCGTGTAAAAAAAAAACAAAATTTGCAGAATAATCTCCTAATATTTTAAAGTTGATTGGATGAAACCAAAAAAAGTTTCATTCTAGTACGAAAAATCTCAAAAAGAGTTTACTGCCGGTCAAAAAAAGTGTTTCCGAGCTACTTAGAAAACCGACGTCTGTGCCACATTAGGACGAAATCGGACACAGAATGTGGCCGTTAGAGTGCGAACACACACACATATATATATATATAATACATATTAATGACACTCCAAAATGTATTTTGGAGACCATGATCAATGTTCATCGACAACTGCCGAGCTTAGGTTTCATATAAACAAAGGTAAATGCCTTGTTTTCAATTTTGGAATGATATCTTTTACCCATGTATAAAAAACGAAAAAGTTTTTTCATATAATTTAAAATATCTCGAAAACAGCTAACTATACAAAAAAATCCCATTTTTATGACAAATATAACGGTTTTCACTGGTGGAACACGTCCTGAAAGTTACTCCGTTTCTTCCTGTATACACAAGGTGTCTCTAGGAGAAACTTTCAGGACGTGTTCTACTAGTGAAAATAAAGAAAAAAGTTCCTATAAACATAGGTTCGGAAATGGTTCGTTTTCCAGATGATTCATATCTAGAGAACGGTTTGACTGATTAAGTTTAAACTTGGCATGAAGTTTAGCCTAAAAATGATCTATCTCAGGATAAATAATCGATTAAGTCCAATGATGAGTTTCAAAATGGCAGCTGTTTGAAAATTTCAAACCTAAAATGACTGAAATGGTGACTCCCTGGACGTAATAAAATTATATCAGTGATTTCAAATAAGACGTATTTGACGCTGTTCGGCAGGGAAGGGGGGACATTACCCAAAGAATTAATCTAACTTTAATATCCCCCTCATTTTTCATTAAATACATCTTCAGCAATTAAAAATTCTAATATACAGTATGTTTCGCGAGAGGTTGGCACGACTTCTGACGATAGGGGACCTAAAAGAAAATTAAAATTGTTCATATAAACATAGGTCCGGAAAAGCTTTGTTTCTAAGATATCTGCCACGATGTTAACGTTCTTTCAAATATTTTTAAAATGGTGGCCGTTTAAAATGTTAGTGTCAAATATTTCAAAACCGCTGACTTTACAAAAACATTACGGGATACCAAAAAATGTACATTGTTAGTGACAAACAAAACGGTTTTTTATTTTGTCTGTAGCTCAAAGGATAACAGAGATATTAGCAAAAAAAACTTAGTCTTTCATGTTTTTGTCAGATCTACACCCCTTATATCGTACATTTTCCGTTTTTTGCCAAGATTGACGTCTTTCGAATGAAGAGAATATTCAGAGCTGGCGAGGGAAGCTTTGAGATTATTTGCTTTCTCTTCAATGGTGGACATAAAACCAACAAGAGAAGTAGACTCCAATTAGAAAACGATTTTTTTATTTGCGTCTCAAAAATAGAGCCACGATTCGAAAAAATTATTAAAAAAACTAATAAGCCCTCGTGAAAAACCACAGGCAGTCAACTAGATACACATCAGAAATACATTTAAAAAAATACTATTTAAAAACAACAGAGTTTATCCAAGCCTACCTAACTATGCTGACGGGAATTTTTAACTCGGTAAATGTGTACAATTAGAAGGATTATAAAACTGTA
The DNA here is from genome assembly GCA_018207615.1 of Philaenus spumarius. Classification (NCBI taxonomy): domain Eukaryota; kingdom Metazoa; phylum Arthropoda; class Insecta; order Hemiptera; family Aphrophoridae; genus Philaenus; species Philaenus spumarius. Next base: position 69,702 of record JAGFPH010001666.1, read on the forward strand.
AGCCTATTTGTTAACATTTTTTGTTTATATACGTTATTATACATTTAAAAAAACATGAAAATATTATCTTTTAATAGCTTATTATTTTATACTGATAGATCAAATGATTTAGAAATTATTAATACTATACTGAAGAAATTAATAATCAAATATGTTTATATACGTTAAATGAAGATGTACAAATGTTTCCAAAGTTAAACGATAGGCTTAAAACAAACAATACGTTTTTAGGCTTCTTTAAATTTTTGTATAAACGAATAATATTAATGCTAAAAGGTTATATTTATATATACAGTTTATAACCTCAAAGCAACATATATTTTAGCATAAGTTAGTTCTGTAACTCATAGTAAAAAAATCAACTTCACAAGAAATTATAATGATTGAAGTTGTAAACATAACCCCGAAGTATAATATAACCTACACTACAGATGATGGGTAAAATCAGCTGTTATATTATATGTTACTCACGTACATGCGTACGGACGTACACTCGCTTTTATAGGAGTTGGTAAACCTTCTCGCTGAAATTATTGTTGTATATTTAATAAAGTGTAGATTGTGAAACCTATATTTAAAAATAAACTATCCTCTGAAATTGATTTTTATTGTAGTGTAAGTCCTACACTTGTTTTTTATTTTACCCTGGCTGGCGACCGCGACCCACAGGCAGAAAAACACAGCTTTATCATATAAATGACTGAATATTATGAAAAACTCACCAAACTGCTCTTAAAATCTATAAGCCTGAGCCTGGCCTTATACTTGAAACGACCTGGGACAACCATAATCACATTGACACTAAAGCAATACAGTGTAACCCACATATTAAACCAGGCCAGACCACTTGAGCCTTATTACGTTCATCTCAGCTTCAAGTGTGTAAACATATTCTAAGAACAGTTTAGTGTAATTATGTAAGATTATCTATTCTAATTATTGTTCGTACTTACAGACCATTGTCAACAATTCCCATTTAACAATAGAACAGAAAGAATTAATAAGTAATTGCAGATATGATTTTGTAAGTTTTTTAAATTCAGAGCCTTTATCTATACTAATATTATAAAGAGGTAAAATTTGTTTGTTTGTTTGTATGTAGGGGGTACGGTAGTATCTGGAACTACTGAGCCGATTGAAAAAATAGTTTTACTAATAAAAACCTACACTATCCCTGAGTAACAGAGGCTATAATTCATTTTTGGTAAAAACATTTTTTATTTCAATATTTGTAAATTTAGTCGGGAAATTTTTTTAGGTTAAGCCTAGAATGATGAACCAACACATTTATTTACATTTAATACCATAGCAACCAATTGAATAAAAGAACAGATAAAACAGCTCATTTCAAAACTTTGAAACAATTATTTGTATTTCTATCTTTTAGGTAATGTTTTGATTAAAGTGTAGAGCCTTGCTGGTTCTTTTAACCTTTATTATAACTGCTGTTATAAAATATCTATACTAATATTAAAAAGAGGTAAAGTTTGTTTTTTCGTTTGTTTGTATGTAGGGGGTAATCTCTGGCACTACAGAACCAATTGAACAAATAGTTGTACTAATAAAAATCTACACTATCCCTGAGTAATGTATACTAATATTATAAAGAGGTAAAGTTTGTTTTTTTGTTTGTATGTAGGAGGTAATATCTCTGGCACTACTGAACCGATTGAAAAAATAGTTTTACTAATAAAAAGTTACACTATCCCTGAGTAACATAGGCTATAATTCATTTCGATAAAAACCTTTTTTAATTTCAATGTTTGTAAATTTAGTCGGAAAAAATTCTTAGGTTAGGCCTAGAATGATAAACCAACACATGTATTTACATTTATTACCATAACAACCAATTGAATAAAATAACAGATAGTGTTGTGTATAGCTGTTTGCTCAAATATTTCCATTAACAGCTGATTTCAAAATTTGAAGCAATTATTTTTGTATTTCTAGTTTTTAGGTTAGGGGTTTAAAGTGTAGACCTGAGCCTTGCTGGTTCTTTTAACCATTATTATAACTGCTGTTATAAAATATAAGAAATAATTTAATTTGAACATTTAACATTATTTACCATCTTAGTTTTGAGGTTATTATTAATCCTACACTTTATTATAAATAAAACATAACATATATGTTTTTAGAAGGTCCCATTGGGGGTTGGAGTGCGAAGCACACAGGGGTCTCCCCTAGTACAAAATAATTTGATCTGGACATTTAACATCTTAGCTTTATGGTTATTATTAATCCTACACCTTTATTATAAAGAAAACATAACATGATTATGTGTATAGAAGGAGCATGCTGGGGTTTGCCCTAGTTAGGTATACTTTCACTATAAGTGTATCTTCAATTTTAATTCATCATGATCATTATATTCAAATCTGCCGTAAAAGAGTTTTTATTTTTTTGTATGTAATATTCTTTTCAAAAATACATGAAGTGTTCACGAGCATTTGCAGCTTAATTGTATAAAATTTAATATTAGTTGTTTGAATATTCTACCTACCTGTATATTTAATTAACATGTTTGTGAGTTTGCTAACGTTTTTGTATTTGTTTCTAAAAATTTGCTTATGCTTCATTCATTTAAGGATAAGCTTCTCATTCAATGAATAAAAACTAAAGATGTGTTTGACATCCAATGAAAAAAAACTAAGGAAATGATCGATAAATTGAGGATATGCTTGTAATCCAATTAATAAAAACTAAGGATCTGCTTATGTTTGATCAATTGAAGGATATGCTTGTGGTCCAATAAATAAAACTAAGGATATGGTTGATAAATTTAAGGATATGCTTGTCGTACAATCAATAAAAAACTAAGGATATGGTTGTCATCCAACGAATAAAAACTAAGGAAATGATTGATAAATTGAGGATATTCTTGTAATCCAATGAATAAAAACTAAGGATCTGCTTATGCTTGCTAAATTGAAAGGTATGCTTGTCGTCCAATAAATAAAACTAAGGAAATGCTTGTCGTCCAATAAATAAAACTAAGGATATGCTTGATAAATTTAAGGATATGCTCGTCATCGAAAGAATAAAAACTATGGGTATGCTTATGCTTGATAAATTTAAGAATATGTTTGTCATCCAATAAATATAAAAAGTTAGGATTTGCTTACGTATGATAAATTGAAGGATGTGCTTGTAACTCAATGAATAAAAACTAAGTATATACTTATGCTTCATAACTTTAGGGATATGCTTGTCATCCAAAGAATTAAAACTATGGATGTGCTTTTGCTTGATATATTGAAGGATATGCTTGTTATCTAATGATATGCTCAAGTTTGACAAATTTAAGGATATGCTTGTCATCCAAAGAATAAAAGCTATGGATATTTCGGACAAGCCAATCCTTAAAGGCAGAGAGCATTTTTTTTAGCTAACCTTGTTCTTAAAGCAGATGCTTGTCAACTTTATGCTTTTCCTAGTATTTGCTTATGATTTTTATTTATCAGGGCCTTTATGTGATCTATAACTAGTGTAGCAATATATTTCAAGTGACAATATTCACATAGTGGATAATATGCAAAAATAAAATGTAATCATTAAATACAGATTTTAACGACAGTGGGCCAGCTGTTTACACTTTACATACCTGGAACAACATGTCTATCAGCTTGACTGATTGATTAACTATACACAATGGATGGGGGGGGGGGGAAGTGCTTGGAATTCCTTCTTAGACACTGTCAAATTGTTCAATCAACTGACACTTCCTTTGACACAATTGAACACAAGTGTGGGGGCTACAAACAGCTCGTAGGCTGTATTGGATTGAGCACGTCCCATAACACAATCTGTGCCACGCTGTATCAAGTAAGCAACAGAGACTAAAACAAAAACCTTAAGGCTCTGCTGTACCTTAATCATATTGGATGTACCTCCAACAAGAATAACAATAATTCTAAAAGAACCAACTGGCATTCACTTGCACAACATTGAAAAACAGACCCACAATGAAAACTTATTCTATAGGGTGTCCAGCTGCGACTGTCCGAAACTTTACGGGGTTATTTGTCAGCTAAAAACAAGCAAATAATACAATATAATATGTGTAGTATCACGATCTGTTTTCTGTCCGTCTGTATGTGATTTTTACAAATACCTTAATATCTCAGAAACTGTTTAACATAGGTATGAAACTGGGTATGAATATTCAGCTAAACAGGGTACACTTTAATTAAAACATTTGCTTTCCTGCAACAATCCGTTTCAAAATGGCGGCAGTTTAAAATGTTCAATATTAAATATATAGAAAACTATAAGTTTTACAAAAAAATGTAGACATCCAATTTGTAGACTATTTTAATACCAATAGAACGATATATCTTTATTAGGGAATTTCCATAGGAAAAATGAGCTATTGCAATGACCCTTATGGTAATGAGCACAGATCATGGTCTCCAGAACACTTTTTGGGGTGTCATTAAATTTCATATATATGTGTTCACACTCTAGCGGCCGCATTTTATGTCCGATTTGGTCCAAATTTGGTACACACGTTAGTTTGTGTACGTCGCTCGGACGAGTTCGTTAGTCAAAAAAATACAACAACCGGAAGTAAAAATTTTTTTAATTTTTCGTACAAGAATGAAACTTTATTAGAGTTGTCTCTAAAAAAATAAATGTAGGCTATTATTCCGCACATTTTTGTTTTTTACACGACTTTACAGCTCGCTTGGTTCCCCCGAAATCGATCTAAACATAAAATACCATAAAAATACCCGATTCAAATTACAGTGGGGGCATCTTATGATCCGAGGCCTGACGGCCCAGTTTGTACTCTGCGAGCAAAGCGAAGAAGTTCATAACCCGAGGCCGCAAGGCCGAAGGGCAATCTTGCAAAGAGAGTTTTTCCTCTGCGAGTGGAACAAAGGAGTGCGTGAGTCGAAGCTAGCGGCATAGTTGCAAACAAATTCTACTAATATATTTCATAGACACAGGCAGCTATTCAGCGCCTTCGTAAGTAGATAAATTATTTCCCAAATAGTCGGTTGAAACCCTAAAACGTGTAGGAATAAACTTAATTTTGGAAATTAGTTCGACTCACGTCAGTGGATCAAGTGCCTGGTCGAATTATTAATAATTGAGTCATAAATAAAGTGGAAAACCCAAATTAGGTGTCAAATATCTATTTTATGAAGGCAGTCGTAAAAGCCCTACATTCGACCACTAAATTTGAGTTACCTCCGTTACTTATGACTCAATCATAAGTAAACTGCCACCATTTTGAAACGGATTATTGGTGGAAAACAATTTTTTAAAGTAAAATGTACCCTATTTAGCTGAATATTCATGCTCAGTTTTGTGATTATATCGTAAACCGTTTTTGAGATATTAAGGTATTTGTTAAAATCACATACAGACGCACAGATCGAGATAGGAGATAGGACACATGTTATATTGTATTATTTGCTTGTTTTTAGCTGACAAATAACCCGTAAAGTTTCGGATAGTTGAAACTTGCCACACTGTAAATCCTGTTTCACTACATCACAATTGTCACAAGTTTTAAGCACACTTAAAAAACTAAACAAACAATTATTGCATACCTGTACATATTGCATAAAGATGTTTGTAGCTACAGAAAATGAGATTGTTCTACAACTGCTTAACTGTAATTGCTGTAAGAGTGCTTTAACTGTACACAATTTTAAATACATTTTTCTCAGATAATTTCATGCAAATAGACTGAGTCACTGCTGGTTATCAACTGGTAAATAAGTTAATCCAGTAAGCTATTAGTCTACTGGCAGTTGTAATTTAAAACGATTAAACGGTCGCCATTTTGAAACGTTTTATTGGAGCAAGTTGACATTTATTTAAAACTGGGTACTTATTTTCACGAGCAACGTGCAAAGTTTCAACTCAATCTGTTAAGACGTTCCATAAGGTATAAAATATTTAGTAAAAAAAAAAAAACAACATATCAAATGTATGAAAGAATTTAGTAAGTCATGTGAAACATTTCAATATTTCAAACCAAATTTCTTTAAAGTAAAGGTGAGATAAATAATAATATATAAACTGACCCAAGTCAAATGATTTAACCAGCAAACGTACTTCAACGATCCGAGCGGCGAAATTGGAAAATAGTATCAGGCCTAAGAAAATAAAAAACATCAACGACGTTTAAAGACGAAAATTAACAATTTCCGGATAACAAAATTATAACCAATACACTCTAAATAATTTACTACAATCGAAAGAAAAAAACTAAAGAGATTTGCAGAAATAAAAAGAAAACTTAATCAGAACTAAACATATAGGCTACAATAAGAATTAGGCCTAATGTCGCCAGAACCAAAATACTGTGCAAAGGGGTCGATTGTATGAAATATTTTCTATTAAAAAAGAAAACCTATTTAAGCTAATAAGAATACATAAGGTCTCTAGAGAAAACAATCTTTTGAGCGAATGCATTATTTAGTATTTATAATAACGTACACAAATCACGCAATCCAACGAAGTAAGTCAGACAATTCCACGTATTTGAACCGGTACCCATTACAACAAACAGCATTCAATGTAATCTCAACCTCTGATTGGTTGAATATTACGTGGATTTTTGTATTCAAAAGTATAAAGACTCTTAAACATCTGTTCCTTGAAGACAAAGAATTATTCCCAATTTAATAATAGTACATAATAAATATTAGCAATAATAAAATTTTTTTATTAAATTAAAAAAAAAGGAAAATCAAAGTCAATGTAAATTTAAAAAGTTAAAGCTAAGTGTTAATTTTAAGTAAAAGAATAAGGTGAAAAAAAGTGCAGTATATGAAAACAGGTACCGTATTTTGTGAAAGAAAAAGAAGACGTGCAACAAAAGAAAATTTTCAGTGGAAAACAATTGAGGCAACGGAGCAGTTCAGTTGAGGTGAATATAACGTAAAACATCAATTTTAATACAAAGGAGATGAAAAAGATCGCAAAGAATTATTAAAGCTTGTAAAAGTGACCTACCAGAAATGGAAAAGAATTAATAGGAATAACAGCAAATAAATGATTTATTTAGTTTTTTACCTTACTGGACTGGATATATTTACATAAATACCTTAATACCTTGTACTGCTCGCAGTCCGGTGATCAAAGCAGGACTGCGAGCAGTACAAGGAATTAAGGTATTTATGTAAGCAAATAAATATTTACAAAAGAAAGCCTTTCTTTAAATTGGGTGAGATCTATCCTATATTTGTATGTGTTCCACATTGTATGTTAAGAACTTCTATATTTGAAACAAACATTAATTCAAATAAACATATAATTTAAATAAATAAACATTGACAATATTTTACAATAATCAAAAGAAAGCAATACCGAACTAATTAGTACAGTTTCCACCTATTTTTATGACAATAGATATTCACTCACACGAATATAGGGAGTTATTATTTCTTATATTTTTTCTAAATGAACACAACACTTGTTGATTATATATTATACATATATGTATTTGAAGTAATTTATAATTTATTTATTTAAATTACAAGTGAAAAAACATAGACCAAGACCGGGAGTTGTGACACTAACGTCCATGTCACAGAGAAAATAACAAAGTAAGAAATGAGTCAGCTGTTTCCTATAGTGACTAAAGGAACAGAGATTTGGTCTAAATGAATAATGACGCAATATATAAATAATATTAACCATTTATAATTTTTATATATACATTTCTTAATGACGCAAAATAATTACAGTAGAATCAATTTTTTTCTTTAATAAACAAATAGTAAAGCATATAAAAGCAGACTATAGAAGAAGGTAATGTAAAAGCAGACTTAAAAAACATATTAATATGTGAACGTATGTAGGATGTGAAAATTATATAAAAACTTTGTTTCAATGAGTAGTGCGTTATAAGCGAATAATAAAGCGGCAGTCGAAATTATAAACAGTTCAATAAATAGAAAATAGTAACGGGACATAACACAATTCAATGTACTGAGATCTTGATATGATAGTGTATGCAGTGATCATGGAAGCAATAAAAAGAGAGAGAGGGAAACAACTTGCGTACGTGCCGGGAGACAGGTTTTCAGCGAGAGGGTACGCGACGGAACGTACTAGGAACAAAGGAGAATTCAAGATGGCGTAGCGAACTGTACATGTAGCTGGATCCAGGTGGTGGAAAATTCGTCGTAAAATGTTATATTTTCTTTAAAATCGCAACAAATGTTGTATTAAAATGGAGTAGAGGTGCTTGAAAGTTGGTGAGAACTTAAAAAATAAAATCTATTGTGTACTTTTCTTAGAAAGTGAAATTATAAAAAGTCGCCATGTGATCGGACTAACGCGTTAAAGAAATGGAAGTGAGCTAGCTATATCAAGTAGAGTCAGTGAAATCCTAGGTACAATTACAAAAACAACTGGTATCGTGAGTAAATATGGCCATTATTTTTAACTTTAGAAGTCTGCATTTTAAAGTTTTACAATTTTTTGAGAAATAACTTAGCTTCAATTTTCTTAGCTATTGCGTCATACTTTAAGGTAGACTAGGGCCTAATTGTAACTTGTACATATTTATATATAAACAGGGTGGCTAGCCAAGGGACGAAAAAAAAATCACGCATAATTCCCGGTTTTCCCGGTAAATTTTAATCGCATTCCCGGTAATTTTATAGCTTATTAAGTTTTACTTATTTACCTTAACGAAGCCAGGTACAACAGCTATAAAATGTTTGACTTATTTACCTTAACGAAACCAGGTACAACAGCTATAAACAAGTTTTACTTATTTACCTTAATAAAGCCAGGTACAACAGCAATAAAAAAGTTTTACTTAATTACCTTAACGAAGCCAGGTACAACAGCTATAAAAACGTTTGACCTATTTACCTTAACGAAGCCAGGTACAACCGCTATAAAAAAGTTTTACTTATTTACCTTAACGAAGCCAGATACAACAGCTATAAAAAAAGTTTTACTTAATTACCTTAACGAAGCCAGGTACAACAGCTATAAAAAAGTTTTACTTATTTACCTTAACGAAGCCAGGTACAACAGCTATAATTTTTTTTACTTATTTACCCTTAACGAAGCCAGGTACAACAGCTATAAAAAGTTTGACTTATTTACCTTAACGAAGCCAGGTACAACAGCTATAAAAAGTTTTACTTATTT
>JAGFPH010001666.1:79292-103847 GCA_018207615.1 Philaenus spumarius
TTTTACTTATTTACCCTTAACGAAGCCAGGTACGACAGCTATAAACAAGTTTTACTTATTTACCCTTAACGAAGCCAGGTACGACAGCTATAAAAAACTGTTACTTATTTACCTTAACGAAGGCAGGTACGACAGCTATAAAAACGAAGTGTATAGTATTTGCGCGCACACACACAAGGGAGTCCATAGCGGCAGCGTAGAGGAGGCATGAGAACAAGAAAAAACCTTCTGATTGATTTAAATCAGGTAAAAGACTATTTTGAAATGCGAACTGCCGTCAATAATTTTAAAAAAAATTGTGGTTGGTTGGGGGGGAGGGGGAATCGTGCAGTAAAAGTCTCGCCAATCTCCCAGGGGAGGGAGTGGTCTACAAAAACTCGGTGCAATATGTTTTCAATAAACATTTGAAAAAACTATATAGGTTAGTATTTAGTTATTCCCAATTCCCCTTCGGTGATTTTGGGCTGTGCAAATAACCAAGTGGGTTTTACTTTATGTATAGGAGTTGATTGCCTTGTACATTTCATGAATTTCATTGTTTTTTTAGTTTAGTTAAATTTAAATAGATTTTTAGCGTATTTTTACAGTCTAATACGCAAAATAGAGAATACAAACTGGATCCATTTTGCTACCACAAAGCACAATCAAACTGTCAGTGAGTTTGTAGGACTGTTCTCCATAGCAATAACAAAATGATTATATTTGAACTGGTAAATAACAACTGTAGCGATCGCGATTGACAGACTCTAAAAAACACTGCCGCGTGAGTTGATATAACCTCTTGGTATTATTATCTCTGACCTAGCCTAAGAACCCAACCTGATGCCGGATTCTGTAACCTTGAAAGCATCCTGTAACCTGTAGCCAACTCCCCTACGAAAGAATTTGTAGAAACGATTCAAACGAATGGGAACGTTGTGGGCAATTTTCGTTGTTGCCTATTGTATGTTGTGTTTATTTATAATTTTGTACAGAACAGCAAGGAAGGATACAAGTTCGACCTATATTAAATTTGTAAAACAATCTAAACTGTTTCTGAGTAGGTTTGATTTGACATAAAACAAAAAACATAACCGTTAACAGAATCGGCTTAGTAATTAATTACTGTAGAGTCTGTAGGTCCCCTACATATATATGTATAGGCTAACTAAATATAACTTTATACTTTATAGGCATATTTAAAGTCAAATCAGATGGAGAAGCCAAATTTAATTTCCAAACCAACCGTTTAATTCATTAAGGCTCGGCTCCCTACATTCAAAACGGCGAAGTTGGGTACCAATTTCAATGTTAAATAGCCAAAACATACCTTCACTCTTAAGCATATTTTTGTGTTGTTTTTGTCAAAAAACGAAAGCTGTATTTTTTTTTTCTTAAAGTAAAATAGATTGTGGGTGTTGATTGCTAAGGTTTTTTGCAAATATCTCTTTTTGCAACTGAGTAAAAAATTAATAAAGTTTACTATTTTTTACTATTTATATCATACGTTTATGAAAACAATAAAACGGTTTTTGAAAATGTATTTAGCAATTAACATCCGCATATGACAGTACTTCAAAATGAAACCAAATTTTTAAATTTACTCCATGAATTAACAGAAAAAATGACTTATTCTGTAGCATTGCTCTTATGGGAATCAGATTCAATATGGCGGACAGGGAAGCGCCCCCTTAAGTCCATTTATTAGACGTCACTTTTAAACAAAAACATTATAAATCCCGATTTGTACACTTTATACCAGGTCAAATAATTGTATTCACTCCAATCTAGGCCATTTTTAATATAATTTATTTAAACTCTTAATGCAAGTTTCATTAAAAGGCTAGCCCTTTTATTATTATCTTTAGTATTATCTTATAGAATATAATAACAATTATTAGATAACACCATCAAAAAGAATACCAAGCAAGGATATCAAAGGGGTTTTGTTTACCGACTTCTAACAAATAGAGCTGAATTGCAACCTTTTCACACCAATACAAATATCGAAAGTAGTACGGTACATATTTACAGTGCATAGGCCTATAAACACTGAATTACAAAACAGCTATTAACTGAGCTTTCTTGCCTTTTCAGTAGTAGGTCAGCTTTTAAGCAAGATCTCAAAGCTGCCGTAGACCGTAGACGCTAGTAGTTTTGGAACTATCGAACTGGGCTTGGTTTAGAGTAGAGCACCAATGTTTTTTACATCGATGGAAATCAACCGATAATTTTGCTACATTGATGATTTTCCCAAAATCGATGTTTTTAAATATTTACAGTATTTTTTGTGCATTCGTTTTGATAAATTAATCATGAATTGACATACTGAGTTCGACATTAATAATTAAGAATGAATTAATTGACAAAATATTGCTTTCAATAACAAGTCATCTTATATAAATGTAATTTACGTTTTGTATAAATTAGTTAACTCTGTTACTTTGATTGTTATTGTTTCTTTCACCTCAGGAATTATTGTCTTAAACCCAAGTAAAATTTTAACGAACTAAATTTAAATGCATTTTATAAATAAATAATAAATACAGTATTTATTTAATGACAAAAATTTTAACCAGCAACTAACTCTCTTTCAGAAATTTACAAAGTACAGTGATGTTATTCGGTAAGGCGTATTGTCTTGTAACTCAAAACTAAGGAGCAATGGAAATCAACCTGCTTTTAACTAAAATAAGGTTATTAGGTTTTCTGAAACGATTACTTTTTTTAAATATACATCGATGTTTACCGTTAAAATACATCGATGTTTTCAGGTCGATATTATTATCACGTCGATGGTGAACATGAACATCGATTTTTTAACTATCGATGCTCATCCCTAGCTTGTTTCAATCATAGACGATGCGATGTTCTTTGTGTACAGTTTAACGTCTACTTTCGGCGCGGCGTAAGGTATTTGAAGACATGAATTGTAAAATTAGAAACATTTGCGTTTGTTTTACCCCATCTTTAAAATACCACATGGAAATATATTTTTGTTTCTCCCGGCAGCAACACAAAATTCACGCATAATTCCAGGTTTTTTCCCGGCGTTAAAAATTCACGCATAATTCCCGATTTTCCCGGAATTCCCGGTCGCTGGCCACCCTGATAAATGATTTGTTGTTTGTTTTTTGTAATCTTAATATATTTCATTGTAAATCAACATTCTTTAATTATGTCAGAGTAAACAAATAGTTGTTGCCACAATGTCTTGAATTTCTTTACTGAGCCACGAATATCCATTTAGCCACTACTTTAATAGCCAGGTTCCCACCCCTAAGAGAATAGAATTAATTAACAAATATTTTTCAGTGATTAGTAATTACAAGTATATATATGCAACAGAGCATAAGTGAGGTTATATGTGGATTATCTCAAATATTATGATTGTTATATTTTTTTTTATTAAGATTATGGAAGTCAAGTGAAGGTGATTTTTAAGGTTTTAAGAGTAAGGTGAGTTGAAGTAAGGTGAAAAATATAATATTGTTCTACGTTGAAGTTGGGAGAAGGATGTTATGGAGAGTTAAGGTGGGCGATGATTTATTATTGAAGTGAGGCAATAGGCCTAGGAGGTATAAAAGTGATTTTAAGTATTACATGAGCGACGATTTTTGTTTTTAAAGTGAATAAGTGAAGGAGGTGATGGAGAGATATTAATAGTTATTAGATAATCCACATATAGCATTTTTATTTTTGATTTAAAACATATTTTTTTTTAATTTTTGAATTTTTCACCGAACCCCATTTTTTTTTTAACACAGTATAATTTATCATCATATTATTTTTATTTTTGCAACGCATATCGTTCCAAAATGGTTCCCAACGTGGGGCTAAAAAACAAAAGAAGTTTTATTTTATTTTATTTTTTTTTGTAAACTCTATAAGTTACAGAGTTGAACGTGAAGGTCCAGGGTTCAACTCCCGGTCTTGGCCTATGTTTTTTCACTTGTAATTTAATTAAATATCCCTTGCTGAGGAAGTGTGTAGCGGAAAAAAATTTATTTATCTTTTAACGAACAATAATTGTGTCTGAGTTTAGTATTTAGACTTGGACTAAGACTGTATATTATTTATGTTTTTTGTTGTTATTGTTGTTTAGTTGTAAGTTGTGTATATAATTTATTTGTATTGCTAATAACCTTCATAATTTAATCCATTAATGAAAAACATTTCATATTTTGGATGAACCGGCATGAACTTAACCCCGAGATAATATTACCGATATTTCAAACGAGCTCATTTCGTGTTTCAATTTTTTAAATCTTTAAAATATTTAATAAAGCTCAAGGACCCAGATTCAGTTATACAGTAGAGCATCGATAATTCAAACGTCATAAATCTGGTGCGTTGAAAATCCAGATTCCATAAAATTACAATCAAGGACTTTTTCTGTAAATAGTTGTCTTATATTTATTTATTCTATTTTACTGTACATTACATTTTATGATATAGCTGTAGCTATAAAAACAGGTAACATTGTCAACAAAACAAAACATAGAAAATATAAAAACAGGTAATATTTAGAGTGCCTTAAAGCTAATTTATACCAACCTAATAACAAATTTAAAACTTCACATTATCATTTAAAAATTCATTAACGTTATAGTAAGCTCCCCCTATCAAAAACTCTTTTACTCATTAAAAAAAAAAAATAATTTCCTTAATGTGCAGAGGAAGCTTATTTTACATTTTTTGCCCATATATTCACTTGTTCTTTCATATATATTAAGGCGATGTTTAGGTAGTTGGAAGTTTATTTTGTTCCTAGTCCTATATTGATGAACATTCTGTTCATTCAACAAAACATCATGGTTGGCTTTAATAAATAATAGGCATTTCAAAATATACAAAGATGGAAGTGTCAACAGTCTCCCCTCACTAAAAATTGTTTTGCATGAACTAGTTTTACACAAACCATACGTGCAACGGACATACTTTTTCTCAATTTTAAAAATTGAAATTAATCCTGTTGCACCTCCCCAAAGCAAAATTCCATATTGCATGACAGAGCAAAAACTGCCATGGTAAATCATTAGTCTGGTTTTTAAATCAATTATATTTCGCAATACCGACATTTGGAAGCATGAAGTATTCAACTGAAAGTAGCTTCAAAAAGTAGTAGAATTCAAAAAGTCAATAGCTTTGGGATACTTTGACATAACTTTTTTACACCCTATCCAAATAAACTTTCTATATTTTCTTGATTGATTTTTATTGCTCAAATATTCAATTCGATTGTTTGTATTGCTTATTTTTATAATCCTATTTAACCCTTGTAAGGAAGGAAATAAATATCATTGTAAACCTAACCGGAGGTTTCCTTTCTTCTATATATAAAAGCGAAATACCACTCACTCACTGAGTCACTCATCACGATTTCTCAAAACTACCAAACGGATTGAAATGAAATTTGGTATATAGCTTCCTCTAGGGCCATAGGTGCTTAATAAGAAAGGGTTTGAAAAAATTCGAAATTTTAGGGGGGGTTTCGAGGGATCAAAGTTATTAAAAAATTATTTCTTCAAAACTACTGAACGGATTCGAATGAAATTTGGTATGTAGCTTCCTCTAGGGCTATAGGTGCTTAATAAGAAAGGGTTTTAAAAAATTCGAAATTTTAGGGGGGTTTGGGGGGATCAAAGTTATTAAATCACGATTTCTTCAAAACTACCAAACAGATTGGAATGAAATTTGGTATGTAGCTTCCTCTAGGGCCATAGGCGCTGGCTAAGAAAGAGTTTCAACAAATTTGAAATTTTAGGGGGGTTTGGGGGAATAAAAGTTACCGATATTAAATCACGATTTCTTCAAAACTACCAAACGGATTGGAATGAAATTTGGTATGTAGCTTCCTCTAGGGCCATAAGTGTTCACTAAAAAGGGTTTCTAAAAATTGGAAATTTTAATGGTGTTTGGGAGGTAAACATTACTAAATTACGATTTCTCCAAAATTACCGAACAGATTGGAATGAAATTTGGTATGTAGCTTCCTCTAGGGCCATAGATGCTAGCTAAGAAAGGGTTTAAAAAAATTTGAAATTTTAGGGGGGTTTGGGGGAATAAAAGTTATTAAATCTTGATTTCTTCAAAACTACCGAACGGATTGGAATTAAATTTGGTATGTAGCTTCCTCTAGGGCCATAGGTGCTCACTAAGAAAGGGTATGAAAAATTTCGAAATTTTAGGAGGGGTTTTGGGGGATCAAAGTTACTAAAATCATAATTTCAGATCTTTTATTATTATGACAATAGTGCTTTTATTATTTAAGATCTATATATATAAAAGCCAAATACCACTCACCGACTGAACACTTAAAAAGAATACAATTACGTTAAAAAGACTGAAAATACCAACCACCATGGTCAACGCCGTACGGGTCAGCTAGTTTTATATATAAAAGAAATCAAGTACCATATCAAATAAAGATTTATTTTACGAAATGTTGTACATGTGAAAAATCAAAGGCAAATTAATTATATATACAACATATTTAAAAAATAGTATTTTTTTACATAAAAAACAGAATTGATGTAGGCCTTCCTAACTATGATGAAGAGATTTTTAACTCAGTACATGTGTGCAATTATAAGAATTATTATCGAATTTCCGTAGGAAAGATGAGCTATTGCAGCGATTCTTATGGTGTGATTTAAAGTCATAGTAGTCAATGAGCACCGATCAGGTTAGAACATGTTTTGGGATGTCATTAAAAATGTTATATACGTATATAGGTGTTCGCACTCTAACAGCCGCATTTTACGTCCGCTTTGATACACATGTTGGTTTTCTAAGTCGCTCGGACGAGTTCATTAGCCAAGAATCCAACAACCGGAAGCACTTTGTTTGACTTTTAGATTTTCGTAATAGAATGAAACTTTCTCGGGTTTCTATCTAAAAAAAAAAATAAATCTCGGAAATCATTCTGCAGATTTTGTTTGTTGTACACAACCTTATAGCCCGTCGTGAGTAGAAAAATTTCCCAAATAGCTGGTTGACGCTCTGAAACATATAAACTTAATTTTGGAAATTCGCTCGACTCACGTCAGCGGCGTGATTGAATTGTTTAAAAATTGACTCGTCATGGTTGGAGTCTTGTATTGTTTTCCTCTACGCATACAAGAACAATGCCCTGCAGGTTTCCTCACCTCATGCATAATATATACAATACACAGATATCAATGACCTACCTTCAATACGGTACCAGCTGATAATCTTATCTATAATATATTCAACCTTCAACGATTACAAGTTTAACAACTTCTGTTTGAATTTTATTTACAAATGGTACTGATTACATACACGATAAGTGTACTGCTAATTGTTAACATTTTGTATTTATGTACGTTATTATACTATATTTAAAGAAAGATAAAAATATCATCTTTTAATTGCTTTTTATTTCGTATTGACAGATAAAATGGTTTAGCAGTTATTAATATTATAGAAAAGAAATTAATAATCGAATATGTTTATGTTATACGAAGATGTACGACTGTTTCCGAAGTTAAATGAATATATCTCTTGTTTAAATTTGTATAAACGAATATATTGATGATAAAAGGTTATAACGATTGAAGTTGTAAACATAACCCTAAATTATAATCTACACTAGTAAATCCCCGTGAAAAATCACAGGCGGATTAATTAGATACACATAAAAAATACATTATTTATACAAAATGCTATTTAAACAACACACTTTATCTAGGCCTACCTAACTATGCAGATGGGGATTTTTAACTCGGTAAATGTGTACAATTATAAGGACTATAAAACTGTAGGCATATTTGCTAAGATTTTGTTTTTATGTATATTATTATATATATTTAAAGAAAGATAAAAATATTATCTTTTAATTGCTTTTTATTTCATATTGATAGATCAAATGATTTAGAAGTTATTAATATTACATGACTTATTTATTAAAGTTGTAAACATAACCCCAAAGGTATAATCTATGCTAGGTTTGTGTATTAGAGATGATGGGTGAAATCAGCTGTTTAGACGTAGGAATGTTTCCTAAGCTAAAGGGATATATTGTATCTTTTCTTTAAATTTGTATAAAACAATATATTGATGATAAAAGGTTGTATTTATATATAGTTTACAACATCAAAGCAAATATTATAACGTAGATTATAAATAGCATACGTTAGTTATTTAGCTCATATTTAAAAAAATCAACTTCACAAGACATTATAATGATTGAAGTTGTAAACATAACCTCAAACTATAATATACACTGGGTTTACAGATGATGGGTGAAATCAGCTGTTATATTAAATGTTACTCACGCTCGTACGCTCGCTTCTATAGGAGTTGATTGTACTGATTACATACACAATAGGCCTACTGCTAATTGTACAACTAACCAGGGCCGTCGCGTGGTTTGTAGGCGCCCGGGGCTTGATTTCATTTTACCATGCACCCCATAGCCTAAGACGTACTCATACCCCTTCCCACCCACCACTAATCTCCCTATCTGTAAAATAGAGGCAACCAATTTTATTACCTAATAGGCTCCATCGTAAACCTTTCACAATTATTAAGAATCGGGAGATTCGAGTTTACACGTCCACTGCTAAGCAAATTTCGTACTTCCTATGCTAGGAGCTGACCTTTTATTTTTTATATTTATAGCGTAAATGAGTAGAAATTACTTTATTTTTTATTTTCTAAAATTTCTACGTACTTTAAAGAGGACCTCATGGACCTTTCTATTTTAAAGAGGATGCTCATGTGCACCCATAACACATAGGCTTAAAATTGCAATGTTCTGTGTCTTGAAAACACTTCCAATACAGGGGTTAGCGTACGAAGCATGCAATGCACTGTGTATTGAAAACACTCCCAATACAGGGGTTAGCGTGCGAAGCATGCAATGCACTGTGTATTGAAAACACTCCCAATACAGGGGTTAGCGTGCAATACACTGTGCGAGGCCGCTTCTCATAATGTTCAGTGTCAAGCTCATGTGCGTCCTTAGCAGTGAACGTGTTAACGCAAATCGCGCTACGCTAATATAAATAATTCGATCATGTAGCTGAACCACTGACGTGAGTTTAGAAAATTTCCAAAATTAAATCCAGCCCATATGTTTTAGGGTTCCAACCAAACATGTATAGGGTTTATAGGATAGGGTTCAAATGTCCCATTTTTTCTTCATACTTTTAACTGGCAGACATAATCTTAATTACTTTTATTTCATTATTTTTGTAAACAAAACTAGAGCTGTTTGACGAATACACAGGGTTGAAAAAAAAACTATTACTTTGATTATTATTAGAAGAAAATGTAGAAGTAATTAAAGGGTAATTTCTGACCCGTTAATTGCAGTTGGAGCGTTAAACTATGTGGAAACTAAATTTATTACTAGTAAACCCCCGTGAAAAATCACAGGCAGATTAATTATATACACATCAGAAATACACCATAAAAAAAAAACACTAAAAACAACAGACTTAATCTAGTTCTACCCATGTTGAAGGAGATTTTTAACTCGGTAATTGTGTACAATTATAAGGATTATAAAACTCTAAGCCTATTTGTTAAAATTTTGTTCTTATATAAATTATTATACATCTAAATAACGATCAAAATACTTTTAATTGATTTCTAACTTCATATTGATAAATCAAATGATTTAGAAGATATTAATACTATAGTGAAGAAACAATAGTGGAACAAAGATGTACGAATGTTTCCGAAACTAAACGAATATAAACTTGTATAAATGAATATATTGATAATAGAAGGTATTCACATTCATTTTATAACCTCAAAGCAAATCTTATAACGTATTAAAGCCTATATTAGGTTTTTAACTCATATTTTAAGAAAATCAACTTCACAAGACTTATATTGATTAAAGTTATAAACATAACCCGAAAGTATAATCTATGATAGGTTTTGTTTTAACAGATGATGGGTGAAATCAGCTGTTATATTATAATGATTTAAGTTGTAACATAACCTCAAATTATAATCTATGCTGGGTTTGTTTAAGTATTACAGATGATGGGTGAAATCAGCTGTTATATTATATTGTTACTCAAGTACGTATGTATGTACACTCGCTTTTATAGGAGTTGATTTGGGAAATATAAAACGCAATTAAACTCTTTTTAATCAAAAACAATGTAATTAGTTTTCATTCAATTTTAAAGTTACTCTCTGTTTAATTTAACTCTTTCACTATCTTCGCATTAGAATCGAGATTATAGATTAACTAGCTGAAAACCCGTGCTTCGCTACAGGGAATTTGTTTTTGCTACGTCATTATCACTATGATTCATAATTAATTGTAATACTTTTCTCTCATTTTCTTTCATCTATTATTTCACGAAAATGAATTATAACATGTATTTTCAATTAGTTTGGTACTTATTGTTCACTGGTTGGCCGTAAATAGTCACTGTATGTGTGTTGAATAAATTAAATCAATAAAAAATAAAAAGTTCAGAGTGAAGAGCGTCTTCTTTTTCAACCACTAAATCTACAGACTGGTAAATCACAGTCTTAGCTGGATGTTTACAGATCACCCAGATACGTCTTTAATATGCAAATGCATAGATCGGGTTAGTTTTGATCAGCTTACCTTCAAAATATATAAGTGCCAAATTTCAGCTCTCTAGCTTTAAGGAAATAATATCAATTAATATTTATTGTTTTTAGAGATTGTTATTACTTTTTCAATCCTTAGCAGCACGTAACAAAATGTAAAACTGGTTTATTTTTTATATGTATCTTGTAAGAAATAAATGTAAAAATTCAGCCTTCTAGCTTTAAAGAAAGTATAACAAACAATATTTATTGTTTTAGGGGTTGTTTCAACCCTTAAAGGAAAAGTATTTTAAAATTCTTTCTTAGTTCGCCTCTAGCTCCTATGAACAATATGCGTACCAAATGTCACGTTCCTAGGTGGTATTCAATTAATATTTATAGTTTTAGAGGTTGTTATTACATTTTCACCCTTTAGCAGAACGTCACAAAATTTAAAACAGGTTTACTTTTTATATGTATCGTGTAAGAAATAAATGTACAAAATTTTAGTTTTCTAGCTTTAAGGAAATTATAACAAACAATACTTTTTAGGGGATGTTTCAACCCTTAAATTTCAAATATTATAAAATTCTTTCTTAGTGCGCCTTTAGCTCCTATGAGCAATATGCGTCCCAAATTTCACGTTCCTAGGAGGTAGGACTTTTGAGATATATAACAAAAAATGTTTATTGTTTTAGGGGTTGTTTCAACCCTTACAGGCCAATTATTTAAAAATTCTTTCTTGGTTCGCCTTTTGCTTCTGTGGCAAATACATGTACCAAATTTCACATTCCTAGCAGGTAATGTTTTTGAGATATATAACAAACAATATTTATTGTTTTAGGGGTTGTTTCAACCCTTACAGGCTAAATATTTTAAAATCCGTTCTTAGTGTGCCTCTAGTACCTATGAGAAATATGTGTACCAAATTTCACATTCCTAGGATGTAGAACTTTTGAGATATATAACAAACAATATTTATTGTTTTAGGGGTTGTTTCAACCCTTGCAGGCCAAATATTTTAAAATCCATTCTTATTGTGCCTCTAGTGCCTATGAGCAATATGTGTACCAAATTTCACGTTCCTAGGAGGTAAGGTTTTTGAGATATATAACAAACAATATTTAATGATTTAGGAGTTGTCACAACCCTTACAGGCCAAAATATTTTTAAATCCATTATTCGTGTACCTCCAGTGCCTATGAGCAATATTTGTACCAAATTTAAAGTTCCTAGGTGGTATGGTTTTTGAGAAACTGTGATCAGTCAAAACTACCCCTAAACCCCCAAAACTACCCCTAAAAATTTGAATATCAAAATGAAATTTCTTAGGTTTCCTATTTACATCACAAAGTATACACATGCCAAATTTCATCTCTCTAGTTTTATGAGAAGTGGGAGAATTAGTGATGATGAGTTAGTGAGTGAGTGAGGGCTTTGCCTTTTATATGTATAGAAGATTTTGATTGAATTGGTTAAGATAATTCTGACTAGAGTTAAATTTATCCTGATAAGTAAACAGCGCTTGATATTATGAAGATAAGATTTATTTAAACTGGTGTAATTCCACAACGGTTGTCAACACTGATAATCGTTGAAACAAACGATAACTCTGGATGAAAAAATTAAGTTACATAAAAAGAACAACACATTTATTTACATTCTTTTAAATTGAGTAATCATAAAAGAAAAAAAATTGTTGCGATAAATCTGTTTCGCCAATAAGGGTCAATAGAGCCAAATAGGAGTCCACTAGTTGATTATATAAGTACAGTAGAACTTGGATAGTTTGAACGTTTTTAATTTGAAATCACTGTTAATTTGAAGTGTCGGTCCATTCCCTTGAACTTTATATGATATCAATGTAAAAAATTATGGATAATTCGAAGTCAACATCTTTAATTCAAAGTTTTTTTATCAGCACTAAAAATAAAATCTTGTGGTGTGAAAGGGATCCTTGAATAAATAGGTCACTGTCAGGTAGATAGGGGGGAGCACGGTAAGTAGAACTACACGCTATGTGTCACGAGACAGCTGCGCAGTAACTCTGAGCTTAGATGACGTCACTGCCACCATCTCATGCTTTCCGCCTAGCAGAAGCAGGTTGACTTACACGAACTATTTACGCAAACAACGATTTGCTGGGTTAGTTATGTGTAACTTTTACACAAATGTATCGTTTTAATTTATAGTTTTTACTAATTTTGACTTTCACTTAATTTCATTGACAATGTTGCGAGCACCTACAGCCTAAAAGGAAGCTACGTACCAAATTTCATTCCAATTCGTTCTTATAGGGATTTTTAGTAACTTTGACCCCCCCCAAACCGCCATAAAATTTCGAATTTCTTTTAACCCTTTCTTAGCGAGGGTTTAAATTAGCTGGGAGTCGTAGAAAAGATATTTGAATCACTTTGTAACATCCGCGTTAATTTAGGATGTAACAAACTGGTTCAAATAGAGTTTGTAATTTTAAATGTATAGGCCTAATTAGTATAAGATATTGTTTAGTATTTAAATATGCAATTATATATCAAAATAAAGCTACGAATGTGATATTTTAATGGCATTTAGTTTAATTCAGATTATTTGTTTAGTTTTCAATATAATATGTTTTAACTCGTGTATGTTTATGGTTATGCATGGTGTCAAATAATTTGTTTGTTATTATTATTATTGATAGGGAAAATATATTTTGAAAAGTATTAAAAAATTCATAGTTATGATATATTTTATATAAACAATATTTTAAACAGCATATCTCTAAGTAGGCCTATATAGATAGGTATTTAATAACCAATGTTTGAGTTGAATTATAATTCTGTAAGCATTTTTCGTTGATTTTTCCTTGTGTTTGTTTATAGTTTTTCAATCTAACCTTAAAAAGCTGTTAGTTTTGAAGAGTATTAAAGTGATTATAAATTTGCTAAGTAATGTTGCTATGGTAATGATTGTAAACAAACATAACGTGTTGTTAAGCTTTTTATACGAACAGCTGTTTTTTTAAGCTATGGTTTTGAGTTCATACAGTAAAGGCGGCTGAGTTTCTTCCAAATTTGAAACTTTTTCGGGAAACTCTTCAAATTTTTCTTTACGTATAAACCTTCTATGAACTACTGCAAACATTTTAAGACCAAAATTAGCCAAATCAGTCCAGCCGTTCTCGAGTTTTAGCGAGACTAACGAACAGCAATTCATTTTTATATAGATAGAAGATAACTATGAATTTACTGTAAAAAAGGTTTTACTATAAAAAAATTGCACCTCTAGATTCCCTAGAGTGTATATGTAATCCCATGAAAGATTGTATATTTTCCGTTCACTCAATAGTCGTGTAGGGTGATGTTTTTAAGAAGCTTGTCACTGGCGAAATCGAATCGCTGTAGAGATGCCGGGCGCTTCGGTGGCAGTGACGTCATAGCCACCAACGACCTGTGCGTGACACATACCGTCTTGTTCTAGTTACCGTGCTCTCTATGAATGTAACCCTTTAGCGGAAGAATGAAACGCACGCAAACTCAATGCTACTAGTTTACAGCTCTGCCACTTGGAGAGCTGTTTTCACTCCTGCCGAGCCTTAAACACATCATTCAACTAATTGTATACTAATTTAGGATTCTTATTGTAAACTAGTAGACCCGGTAATGCTTCGCTATTGCTTGATTTTAGTATATAAATATAATTAGATTAAATTAACAAACACAATTTAGTGACTGAATTGAAAAATTAATTTTGAAGTGACTTGTGGTTAAAATAAGATTCTTATGATCAGGGCAGCGTTTATTAACTCAAACGCGTTTCAACGACAATGTTGCCATCTTCAGTGTTCCACGAGCTACAATAATCAAACTATAACTTATGGTTTGAATTGTATACGAATTCTTTGGGCCTTTTTCTCATTTTTTTAAAAAACTTGTTTTTCAATTATAATTTTATAATTTATTATTGTGTGTAAAACATATGTGTAAACCACTTAATTTTGTTTATAACGATATAGACAACAAAAAACAAGCAACAAATATAGGTCTTCCCATTGAAATGTTTTCAAAAATTCTTGTTTATTCCAGTTTTTGTTACAAAATTATATTTTTTTCAATAAATAAAAATTAAAAAAATATACTTGAAAATAAAAATATATGTTTTTTCATACCAATCTATACTTTAGTCATAGAAGAAACTACAAAAAAATCTGCCTTTTAGAACTGACAGAAATGCTTTTTTTGGAGTAAATAAATTAAAGTGCAATATTCGCTCAAAATTAAATTGACCTGATAGCAACACTAGGTCCTTAGTAATTCGAGTGGAAAGGGTTAATATCACCTCTCCTACCCCTCCTACAATTATGAAGTCACAGTGATTCTGCTTAATAATTTAAATATGTTTGTGAGAAAGTGTGTGCCAGTTACTGGTACCGCTTATTAAAATATAAATTAATATAGTAAAGTTATTATGTGTTATAAACTAGTATTTCACACTAAAACTCACATGTAAATAGAATAATGTTTTCCTGGTCAGCTTTCTATTGTTGGACTTATTCAAAGTCATGACCTTCTGTTTACACACTACAACTGACTGTGATATCAGACTTAGTATTTGTCTTATTGGACATTCACCAACAATTTGCAAGTATATCTATCCCCCTCTCTCTCACACCACAGGATGTTTTCATCAAAGTAAAGTGAGTGAGATTACAGTTTTGCTTTATGTTGCCATGATATACAGACCGGCCTAATTCTGAAACGTTTACCAACATATCACTGTTTAGCTACAGGATGTGATAGACCACCTGTGGTATATAGCAAACAAACCAATCACTCTAGACCCTTGGTCTCAAACCACTCTATTTCACATATAAATAATGTAAAGAAAATACATTTTAATTCTTGTGCTGCAAAAAGCATTTACAGGGTGGGTAAAAAATATGAGAACGGTCAAAAATATTTCGTATACAAAGAAAATTTAACCCTATAACCAGGGCCGGATTTAGCATTTTGGCGCTCCTAGTCCCAATAATTTTTTCCGCCCCCTAGTCTGGTTAAAGTTACTTCCCCAAAAACCTTTATTTAGAAATGATATCAGGCCTATATGTTAATTGCTTAAACACCACTCCACGATGCAATTTTATCATTGCAAGTTTTTTGAGTAATTTACTTGGTTCTGGTCTTAACAAAATGCCGTCTTAAAACACTTTTAGTAATTTTATGTATTAAATAGTGAGCTCACGTTTGTGGGACTGAAACAAAACGATCCAACCCGCAGAGCATTCCCGCAACAAAGCATGGCCATTGCTATGTTAATAACTTAGGTTTTGTTCAACTTAGTCATTTGGGCAAATAAAAAAAACTGTAATACATTATAAAATAGGTTTAATCTCAGAAACACAGCTTAAATGAAGTATTTTGTGATAATGTGACACAAAAACTGTGATGTAAAACTAGATATTTTGTATATTTTCTTAAGGCAATAGATGTACAGTAGAATGGACGATAGTAGGGACGACATCCCTACAGCCAGTTCTCCCGTGTTTGAGATCAATGTTGTAACGAAGTTGATGCATAATGTTGAAAAATAGTTTAACTTTACCAACAATTAGGCCTATTTGTCCCAATGAACTTCAAAATCAGATTTTTTTTTGTAATCAATTAAAAAAAATATGTTAAGTTATGGCTATTTATTTTTATTTCTAGATATTTTTTTTGTCGGCCGTGCGCCCTCTGGGAGCTTGCGTCCATAGGCCCGGGCCTATTGGGAAATCCGGCCCTGCCTATAACTGTTCCTGGGACTTCTGAGCGTTAAATTGCTCAAATAGTCACGTGACAACTCAACTTGTATTCAATATTTCAACCACTAAAAAGCATCTAATCACAATAAAAGAAAAACCGTTGGAAAGGAAATGACTTAAACTTTAATTTTTGTATTACATTTTTTTTCTAAAACGTATATTTACATATGTAATCATCGCTTTAAAATTGTAGTTTTCTGTAAAGCTATTTTTGCGCGTGAAATTACTCAACTTAGTCATTTCTCTAAAGCTCAATATCGCTCCTCAGAAATATTTTGATAATATAAAGATACCATTGGATTTGTCAGGATTTTAGTTTTCTAAACCTGCTTTCCAATCAGTCGTAATAGTTTTGAAAATGTAAAGGTTTCTGTAAACCCTTGCAATTGGACACTTTTCAACCAATAAAACAGCACATTTTGCATTCGAGATATCTCTTACAATTCGAAATATTTGTATAGACTTGTTTATATCTATTTTTAGACCTAAGTTCAATCTTTCGTTTGGTGTAAAGCAAACCATATTTACTCTAACGGTTTTGTTCGTACAGTGCTGAGAAATACTGACAAATGGGAAATTCAAAACTCGACTTTCTCACGCTCCTGAAGTGGCAGTTCCAATTGAGTAGCCCATTTACAAAACCTGTTAAATCCATTTTTTAAAATTTTACATGAATCAAAAAAAACGTATATAAATTAAACCAGTAAAGATAGAACTATCACAGTTTTTTTTTTAAATGTAAAAAAATCATACTTCTTACTTAATTACAGAATAATAATGTAGCTTTTATAGACAAATATTTATTTACATATTTAGTTTGGATTTAACAGGTTTTGCACAAGTATTTATAAATAACAGGTTTTGGCACTGTACTGTTGGCCATTTGCAAATTTGTTTCAGTTCCAAACCCTGTTATATACTAGTAGGTCTACAATTAGGTGTAAATTATTATTATTATTCATTATTAAATAATAATAAAATTTTGTTTACTATCAGTCTATTTAATTTTAATAAATATAAAAAATTTAAAATATAGGCCTAGCCTATATATTTCAATAGATTTGAGTTAAAATTTTTGTTTTTTATTAGGTATTGATACAAAACAAAACACTGACTTTGGAATAAAAACATTCTATAAAACTTTATTGTAGGTCGAATACATAGCCTACTTGGGTAAAAACTAAATAATTCGTCCACTATGAGTTCATAACTACTGTCTATTATTCACTAATATTGTTGAACTCGTCCACCATGAGTTCAAAATCATCTTCCTGATCTTCAGCAACATTGTCAATAGTCAGAGACTGTTGATTTTGAAACACATCAATGTAATATTTCAGATCAGGATTGCTCTCCCAATTTTCTCCAAAGTGCAACGTCAGAAGACGTTTCACATCCGAGATTTTAGCTTCTTTCACAATGACTCCTTTTGGCACATTTTCAAGACTAACATTCTTCAAGCTTTTACCTTTTTTGCACAATATCTTACCGACCCCAGTGTCCATGTTATAAAACAGTTCACCACGAACCAGAACCGATGATAAGGTTTTGTTGCGCCTTAGAATAATCTTCTTTGATTTTTGGAACTGGAAGTGCCACTGCGTTGTTTTCTTTATGATGTCATCGGAGGAAAGTTTCCAATTCAATACTGGACAATCAAGTCCAAGACGAATTAAGGTGCAATGTTTGTTGAAAACAGATAGATATTTTTCAGGATTTTCTATCACAGTTTGTTTCTTAAATTGGCGTTCGAGGTTTCCAAAGACACGGTCCGGCGGGATAAAAGAGTGGCCTACAATCGGGAAACACAACTCAATTTCTTTGACATTTTTGGGAGCCTCGTTGAGCAGCCAATGTGAAAGCATGAATATTATTGTTGTGTTCTTGTTTTGACCACCACAGCCGTCAGAAAAAAGACGTACTGTGGTGATTCCTGTTAAGTCCAAACCACTTAACTTGTGGTGCAGTGCCGATGCAATCTGGACTGAGCCTTTTGGATATTCATCCTCAGTCCAAAGATAAGAAATGGTGTTTTCTTTGGTCTGGCTTTCGTTAGAATCCCCTTCACACACAGTAAAGTTGTAAAGGTATAACTGCCTTCGGTAATAAGCTTCTTGATCAGGAACTTTCGGCAAAATTAAATTTTTTTGACAATCGTAAGAGATTATTATTTCGTTTTCTTTCTTATTCTGTAATTTAGAGAAAAAAATATCAGCCCTCTTTTTATGTACTATTAATTCAGCTTTTAGTTCAGCTTTTTTCTCAGCATTTACCTCTGCTACAATTTTGTTTTCCAAGCACATACATGCTGAACACTTGTCAGTATATGGAGCATTGAAACTGATATTAAAATTTTCGTTGAAAACTGTCCTGAAGAATTCATACTCAACTTTTAAACCCTCTTCTTCCTGTTGTTCAAGATACATTTCCCACATAGTTTTTATTGATAACTCACTCGGAAAGTACTGCCTTTTTCTAATACTGCTCCTGCAGTAATGATTTTGTATTGGTTTAAAGGATTTTATAAATTCCTTCACAGCTTCTCTTTTTAGTGAATATTTTTCAATTTGCCGAGCTCCTCCTCTTGTCTCTGGAGGTGTTACACCTGCTTCTAGGAATCTTTGGCACAGTCTTTGGACCCTGTCACGCCCTTCCTGCAAAATGTGCAAAAATGCAGCACGACACACTCTTACTTGTTTAACTTGGCCTTCACGTTGCTTCGGTAAAGTGAAATTTGTGGTTACCTTTTTTTCTTTATTAGGCCTATTGCATTGGTTCTTGGGCCTCTTCCTATTTACTGATGTTACTGTAACATGCTGAAGAATGTAATTTTTTTTAGACTCTAGACTTGCGTCCTTATAATACCGCTGGTGAATCCTTCTAACGTCTTGAAGTGACAACTCTTTGCAGCGGTAAATACTTATCTCACCGTGTTCACATGTTGGGAGTGTAGGAAATCCTTTAGCTTGGTGCCTGTAACAAAAAGCTAGTATTATAATCAAATAATAATAATCATCTAGGTAATTTTTGAATTACAAAAATGTTGGTAAATTGCCAATTTGAGGATACCTGTCTTTAGTATAGGCTAGTTAGGTGTCTGTCTGTAGAATGTGCTAGATTTATTGAGGTTATGTCGAACCACAGGTAATGTTGACTTATAGATACAACAGTGTAATTTATTGGTAAATTAAGGCATCACAAATTTATTTAACTTGTTTAAATAACAGAAACGAGACTAATAATTCTTTTGAACTCTATCTGTAATAAGCCCAGTGAATATTTACCTTG
Source organism: Philaenus spumarius (assembly GCA_018207615.1). NCBI lineage: Eukaryota > Metazoa > Arthropoda > Insecta > Hemiptera > Aphrophoridae > Philaenus > Philaenus spumarius. Next base: position 98,890 of record JAGFPH010001666.1, read on the forward strand.
CTTTCTTCGCTTTGTTTCGCTCCCATTCTGTAGGAAATCTCTTTCTCTTTCTGGACTTGTTTTCAAGTGTTTCCACAATGACTTCTTCCATTGTACACTACTCTTAAAAATATGCTCAATCAAACGTTAAAAACCACAGCTTATAACAAAAATCAAGAAACATCAAACACTAACTTCTCAATATTATTGTTTACATTTGCCAGCTCACATCCAAAGTAGGTTAAAGAGTAATAAATTAGGCTCTAAACAACATATGTTTGGCAAATAAGCTTGTGGAAAAAACTAGTAGCCAACATATTATTTTAATCTAATAAATAATTTAATACAAGATGTTGTTTAGCAACGAAAGTAAAACATAACTGGTTTTGCATCTGTTTACATATGTTGGCCATATTGCACCAGTGCATTATAACAGCTTTTGCTACTGTAAAAATGTAGGTATATTTAACAGGTTTTGCTTCTGAAACCCAGATGGATTTAACAGGTTTTGGAAAAGTAATCAATTTTAAATATCGTATTTAGGTCATTTAAGACAGGTTTTGGAACTTGAAACTAGTTTTAAATGATATATATGAGAAAACCGTATCCAGGGATACCAAAATCTCAAATTCGAAAAAAAATGGATTTAACAGGTTTTGCAAATGGGCTACTCCCATTAACAATTATTGTTTTTCACATGGAGCCTCGTATAGGATTCATGCGCAAGGGGTTTATTTATTTCATCTCATTTTGTGATTCAAGTAAAACTATTTCAAATACTTTTATGAATCAATAATTTACAAGTATACAGTTCAATTCTTTGATTTATTCTCTACATTTTGTTATTATATTTCATTTTTGGCCAAAGAATATATTCCTAAATTACTATTCAAACCAGATGTAGTTTTGTTACCAGTCTTTGTAGTAGAAACATAAAAACTGGTGTTTTCAAAATAAGAAATTGATATATATTTTATATAGTTCTATTTAGAACTAAATTACAAAACTTTTGTACATTTTGAAAACTTTTTATGTAGGCCTAAAGTTGGACTTTTTCCTTTTGTTACTGAACATTTTTTTGTTTCTTGAGCTAATAACTTTGTAAATTTTACAATATTTTTTTTCCTGGCATGTATAAATTCTTTGAACCTTTTCCTACAAAAAAAGCTATAGAACATTTTCGGATTGGGGTATAATTACAAAATTTGGCGAATTTTTGAAAAAAAGCTTGCAAATCGCACCAAAATGGCTTGGCATCAGAAAAAACAGTTCTAGGGTTAAAGGCGGATGTGATTGAGTAACCTACTCTATGTAAAAATACTATTTTATTAAGATGTCAAAAATTTGGTCCGTCATTTTGAATGTAATTTTTTTTTAAATTCTAAAGTGATGTGATACATCATTTCAATGTAGAATTTTAAGACAATATAATGGTGAAAACCGCAAATCCATGTCTCAAACCGTTCTGAAGATATTTGCATTTATTTACATTGAATCATATCATTTAATGTAAAAATGAAATAAAGTACATTCAACTTCTTACCTATCAAATTTTAATGTTAAATAAAATTAAACATTATCAAACAATCAAAATCATACGTTGTTAATTTAATGTACATCAATTTTAACGATAATGAACAAACATGATAAATAGAGAGGATTACAATAAATAAACAAGTAAAAAAGTTTGTTCATTAAATTATATGATTCATTGTAAATAAATGCAAATATTATCAGAACTATATGAGATATGGATGTGTGGTTTTCACCATTGACTTTATCTTAAAATTCTACATTTTTTTCAAGCAACTTTTTTTCAAATTAGGCTTAGTTTAGTCGCAATCCGCCATTTTGGTTTTTTTTTACAAAAACTATCTGCAACTCCAGAAATAGATAAGATAATGAGTTCAAATTCGGTATAAGCATTTTGTGTGTTACAATTGGTACAAGTGTACCAAACACCAAGAATTTATTTTAATAATTTTCAAAATGGCGGCTGTTGCAAACTTTTAAAGTGGAATATCTTGAAGATCGTTAACATAACAAGTGTACAAGAGGCAAAATATTTAACTTTTTTTAATGACAGACGTAAAACTGAAAACATAATTTCTTGGTAGTTGTCGACAACATTTAAAGTTAACCTAAAACCAACATTTCAAAGCAACGGATTTTATCTTATTTAATTAAAACTCTTTGTACTAGAATGAAACGTTTTTACAGTTTCACCTAAAAAATTCACATAGGATATTATTCTGCACATTTTCTGTTTTTTACATAATCTTATAGCTTGCTTGGTTCCCCCAAAATCGATCAAAACGTAAAATACCATAAAAGTATCCGGTTCAAATCAACGCATGGCCAACTTCTGATTGGCCGAGCTAGTAGCTGCGAGCAAAGCGTAGGCTGCAAGGTCAAGGTGCAAACTCGCAAAGCGAGTTTTTCCACTGCGAGTGGAAAGAAGCATCGTGTGAGCCGAGACTGGAGGCCTAGGTGCAAAAATATTCTAATAATAAATATAATATATTGAACGCCATCGTGAGTAAACCAATTTCAAGGATTGGTTGAAACCCTAAAACATATAAATTTAGTTTTGGAAATTCACTAAACTTACGACAGCGTTTCAGCTGCGAGATCGAATTATTTTTATTGATCTTTACACTGTCGAAATTTCTCACTGTTTTAGTGTTTATTAACCGTTTAGTCAGAGTAGTTCACAAAAAGTGTGCAATCAGTAGTTTTTACAAATATTTTGAACCAAAGCTCAGCCCTATTTTGAAAAATCAGCCCCTGTTACTCTGATAACAATACTTTACACTTCAGTCGATTTAATCAAATATAAGAAATTGTTTTTGAGCTGAACCATAACACACAAATATTTGCTATCACAATATTGTTGTTTATTGGGGAAAAAAAACCTGTTACTTACATGCTTATGCATCGTACACTTCACCACACTAGGACAATATGACAATTAATATGACAGACGCTGACTGTGGAACACATGTTCTGTGTTTGTTATTTGCACAAACATTGACATACATTTAGACAGGGCTTCTATTTGCATTCGGTTCAGGTAGAAGGAATTACTATATATTGTTCCACATTGTGAAAGCGGAACTAACACTAAGTCGTTATGGTAACTACCCAGTTTTGTTATGCTAATCAATCCATTTAGTAATTTATTATTCAACTATTAGTTCACTGTTTAGTTAACAAATACAGCTCCAGTATTATACAGGGTGTTTTACAAAGAAGCGGAGAAATTTTCAGGACGTTTTCTACTAGTGAAAATAATTTGACCACGCAGCTGAAACGCTGACGTGAGTTGAGCGAATTTCCACAATTAAGTTTAGCACTACACGATTTAGGGTTTCAACGAACTATATGGGAAATTGATCTACTCATGAAGGCGCTGAATAGCTGCCAATGTGTATGAAATATATTAGTAGAATTTGTCTGCACCTAAGCCTCCAGCTTCGACTCACGCACTTTGTTCCATTCGCAGCGGAGAAACTCGCTTTGCGATTTTGCCTTCGGGTTATGGACTGCTTCGCTTTGCTCGCACAGTACAAAATCGGCCGTTGGGCCTCGAATAATAAGATAATTTGAACCGGGTACTTTTATGGTATTTTACGTTTTGATAGGTTTTTGGGGGAACCATGCGAGCTATAAGGTCGTGTAGAAAAACAAAATGTGCCGAATAATATCCTAGATTAATTGTTTTAGTTAAAACTTTAAAACATTTCATTTTCATAGGAAAAATTTCAAAGAATTGTTACTTCCGGTTGTGGGATTTATTGGGCTAACGAACTCGTCCGAGCGACGTAGACAACCAATGTGTGTACCAAATTTGACCCAAATCGCACTTGTATGCCGCTAGAGTGCGAATACATATACACATATATAATTTTTAATGAGATCCCAAAACGTGTTCTGGGGACCATGATCGGTGCTCATTTACCTCTCCCGACCTTAGGTCTCACCATAAGGGTCACTGCAATAGCTCATTTTTCCTATAGAAATTCACTAATAAAGAAAAAACGTTCATACGTACATAGGTTCGGAAATGCTCCGTTTTTCAGTTATCCACCATTTTGTTTATTTTACAAAATACGTAATGTCTTTGGATATGGAGAAATATACTAACGCAAATTTTGGATAAATATTCGGTATGACATCTTTTACCCATGTACGAAAACAATTTTTAATATACTTTCAAAACGGCGGCTGTCTAAAATTTTTACTGTGAAATATCTCGAAAACCGTTAACTTTACAACAAAATTAAAAAAAAAAAAAAGTTTCCTTTTTTAATGACAATCAGAACATTTTTTTCATTACTTCTGTAACTTAAAAAATAACCCGAGTTATTGGCTATAAACTAAACATTTTGTATCTTGGTTTTTGTTTTCTTTAACCTAATCTGTACATATAAATAAAATTGGAGTGTCTGTTTGTGATTAGAAAATAAAAGCTTTTTCTAAGTTCATATGGTTATTCACACATTACCAAAACCTAAACGCACATTTACAAATTTTTTTCGGCTAATCTCCGGAATGGGTGAACCGATTTTGAACAAATTTTCATTAACATGTAGAGGATTTTTCAGAAAATATTTTAGGGCACTTCTTATTCCGAAAATCTTAAAAATTCCTTTTAAAAAATTTATAAATTATGGACAAAATTAGTGATTTTATGGACAAATGTTGGGTATATTGCGAGTCTATTTCGATCTATGTCTTACATTTTGTACAGGTCACAACTACCCCCACTACCCAACTTATATCCAAGTGCTTCTGTCCTAATCAATCATCATTTCTGTAAAAATAACAATAATACAACAATATACAATAATAAGCGAGGAGCAAGGACAGAGCCCCTAGTTATAAAATATATTTTTGATTTGCAATTTTTGTTTACAGTTCCGTTTTGTTTTAATAAAAACTTTTTTCGTAAGTTTGTAATAATTTATTACGGACTT